>JBBPDA010000081.1:1090127-1102453 GCA_037974385.1 Arnoldichthys spilopterus | reverse complement strand
TCTCTCTCTCTCTCTCTCTCTCTCTCTCTCTCTCGCTCTTTCTCTCTCTCTCTCTCTCTCTCTCTCTCTCTCTCTCTTTCTCTCTCTCTCTGTCTGTCTCTGTCTGTCTCTGTCTCTCTTGTCACTGGAAAGATCATTTTCATGTGTGTGAGGATTCACATGTTCCAGTCAGACGAGAAAATCTATAGAGACTTGGCAGGGGTCACATCCTGCAGGCACTGTGTGTGTGTGGGGGGGGGACTAACAACCTCCATTCCTGCTTGCATCTTTCTCTCTCTCTTTCTCTTTCTCTCTTTCTCTCTCTCTCTTTCTTGCTCTCTCTCTCTCTCTCTCTCTCTCTCTCTTTTTCTCTCTCTCACTCTCTCTCTCTCTCTCTCTTTCTCTCTTTCGCTCTCTGTCTCTCTCTGGAGGATTGTCACTCTGAGGAATGCTGAGATAACTGCCGTCTCTTTAATAGCAGCAGATACATGCAGAGTCTTATCTACTCCACTGCAGAGAGAGAGAGAGAGAGAGAGAGAGAGAGAGCGAGAGAGAGAGAGAGAGGAGGAGGATGAACTTTGAGGAGAATTTTTATTTGATGAGCAGCTTTTTTGTTTAATTCAGTCCCTGATTAGCTTTACTGGAGCTGCAGGTTGGAACGAGTATTGGGGGAGTGAGAGGGAAAGAAAAGTTTAGAAAAGAAAAAGGGGTAAGAGAAAGAGAGAAAGACAGAGGGACAATAGCAGACAGAAGAAAGAGATGCAGGAGAAATGGAAAAAAAATTTAAAAAAGAAAGGACATCAGCATGGCGGTGCCAGATACAGACAGAGAGAGAGAGTAAGTAGAGAGAGATGAACAAAAAACGAAGAAAAGTGAGTGAAAGAGTGTGTGAGAAGGAGTGGGAAAGAGAGCTCAGGAAAGAAAGAGGTAAAAGAAAAGTGGAAAAAAGAGAAACAAGAATAAGGAACAGGTGAAGATGAGAGAAAGAGAGAAAAAGAGAGGAAAGCAGACAAAAAAAAGATAGAGAGGTAAAAGAACAGAGAAATGACGGGGATTCCTGAGCCAGAGAGAGAATGATTACAGTAAAATAATTTCTTTATTTAGGGATTAAAGAGAGAAAAAAAGGAGACAGGTAGAATGAAAGAGGATGGAGGAGTTACAGAAAAGGACAGAAAAGAAGGACAGAAAAAAAGAAGGAAAGGGAGAAAGACAGAATGAGAGAGAGAGAGAGAGGGGAAGAGGAGGATGAAAGAAACAGAAAAAAAAGTAAGAGAGGAAAAAAAATAGAAATGACAGAGAGAATGATTAGAAAGAAAGAAAGAAAGAATGAAAGAAAGATAAAGAAAGAAAGAATGAAAGAAAAGAAGGAGAACATAAGTTACAGAATGAGAGTAAGTTCAGAGGAAGGAGAAAGGGAGAAAGTGAGTTTAGAGAAAGGAGAAAGGGAGAAAAATAGATGATAGAGAGAAAGAGAGTGTGTGAGAGAGTTAAAAGAGAGGAAAGAGGAGAACGTAAACCAAAAACAAGGATGTCATTTGGTTGAGTATTTTTCATTCTTTACTTTCTGTGTTTGTGTGTGTGTGTGTAAGAGAGAGAAAGAGAGAGAGAGATGTACTGACAGACTGAGTTTTCTCCTTCAGTGCATGAGTAATCCTGATGTTTCTATTTATCTGCCGCTGGTAAACACAAGCCTTCAGAAAGACGAGTAAATTGGCCTGTAATTGTTTGCGTTACGGAAACTCTGGTGTGTGTAAATCAAACCACTGATCACTCAACACAATTAGACGTGGCGTGTGAATCTGCTGTGCTCTGATTTAAGAGGAATCAAACCTTTCAGATGCATTATCTGAAGACGCAGTGCACTTCACGTGCTGGAACACTGTGGTTTATTCGGTTGTTTTTGCATCTGGTTTCATTTATAAACATGAAGTGATTTGTGACTATTTGGCTTTTTGTGACGTCTCTGTTCAAATGTAAATCTTTTTTAAAAAGCTGATGCTCATTGCCTGGTTTGCAGACGATGTATGCTACAAGTCCATACTCTGACCCAGTGGTGTCAGCCGACATTGACCCCCAGCCCATCATTGATGAAGAGGAAGGCCTCATCTGGGTTGTAGGCCCTGTTCTGGCTGTGGTCTTCATCATCTGCATAGTCATCGCTATCCTCCTGTACAAGAGGTAAGAGTCTGCATTAACCACAGTAATTTCAACAAGCACCAAAATTCTTCAACAAACATCATGTTTCCAACCATCTTTCAAAAAATTCACTACCAAAGACTACCAATCCCCAACTAGCATCACCATTCACCACCTAATACCACCAATCCCCAACTAGCATCACCATTCACCACCTAATACCACCAATCCTCAACTAGCATCACCATTCACCACCAAACTCCAACTTGCATCATCATTCATTACCAAACACCACCAATCTCCAACTAACACCATCCAAACACCACTAATCCCTAACTAACATCATCATTCACCACCAAACACCACCAATCCCCAACTACCATCATCATTCACCACCCAATACCACCATTCTCCAACTAGCATCATCATTCACCACCAAATACCACCAATCTCCAACTAGCATCATCATTCACCACCAAACACCACCAATCTCCAACTAACACCATCCAAACACCACTAATCCCTAACTAACATCATCATTCACCACCAAACACCACCAATCCCCAACTACCATCATCATTCACCACCCAATACCACCATTCTCCAACTAGCATCATCATTCACCACCAAACACCACCAAGCTCCAACTAACACCATCCAAACACCACCAATCCCCAACTACCATCATCATTCTCCACCAAACACCACCGATCCCAAAATACCATCATCATTCTCCACCAAACACCACCAATCCCCAGATACCATCATCATTCTCCACCAAACACCACCAATCCCCAACTACCATCATCATTCTCCACCAAACACAACCAATCCCCAGATACCATCATCTTTATTCACCAAACACCACCAATCATCATTCTACAACAAACATTATCCAGGAAAACCCCAACATTTTCCACCACACATCACTAATCTTCACCACCTCCATCATCAAATGTTGACCCATCAAACCAAAGCCAATGTGAATAGGGAAGAACAGTCCAGACAAGCATGCACAGGTTCAATACACCAACCCAGTGGTTATGTGAGTTTGTGGTGGAGAGTACTGGGTCAACAGGAGTTACCTCCGTTATTTCAGCACTGCTCATATTACTGTGTTCTTGTGCATGACACACACACAGTAACATTCACAGACAAGCACCTCTAACCAGAAGATACTCTGCTGCACCCCTTGTCTATTCCTGTCTTTGTGCACACACACCCCCCCCCAACCCAACCCTGGTAGGGTTTGAAAGGCTTTCTGTCACTGCTGATCTTTCAGACAGCTATGGAGGGTTCTGCCACGTGTCACTGTGTGTTTGTGAGTGTGGGTGTGTGTTTGTGTGTATGACGGTGCTTAAGGGTCCATCTCTGGCATCTAGTTCATGTGCATACGTAGGTGTGTCATAAACCCACTTAAAAGCATCTTGTAACCTACTTTTACATACCGTAAGCAAATCAAGTTGGACATTTATTTTAAAATTATGCCTGATTATCTGTTTTTTATCCTTAAACTTGACAGAGCCAAAAACTTGATGTGATTTAATCTGAGATTAAATTCATGTAATTTTGGATCATTGAAAATATGAGGGCTTAAGAACAGGGCAAGACAAGGAACACCTGGGCACTGGAGGAGACTTAGAACAAGGCACAGCTGAGGAAGGGGCAAGGCTAAGGCAGGGCTAGGAAGCATATTGACTACATAAACATAAACATGAGCACATGGCTAACAAACCCAGGTACAAATCTAAGAAGACGTAGACATGACAAGGAACAGGAGTTGAGGATACTGGCCTGTGGTACAGGCCTATCTTTCTGTTGGCCACCTTGTACATTAGGATCCAAAATATACTGAAATCAAGAGTAGCAGATATTATGGTATGGTTGTTGAGTCATTTAGAAATAATCTGCTGCTCACTACAAAAGACAAAAGTGTAGAATTTGTTGTTGAATCTAGTGGGGAACATACTGATGTAAATCTCTGAATGTATTAGAGATCACTGGCCAGAATAGGATTCTTCTATGTCTTCCATACATGAACCAATAATTCTCCTGTCATATACAAAATGTTGGTATAACACTTGGTAGAAGCCAATTCTTGGAAAACATACAGACAATAATGCTGGTGAAACATTGCCAATAACTGTCCTAGAATGACTTTCCTGCATTTCTGCCACATTTCAAAGTATCATTTATGCATATTTTGATAGCGGACTTGGTAGAAGCCAATACTCCTCTAAGTAGACAAACCTTGGTCCAAACAAATTCTGCAGATCCTAAAAGGCTGAAAACTCAGCCAAATCATTAGGTTTCTTATTTTCCCTGGAATCTAATTTAGAGGTAAAACTCTCAGCGAACATTCTGATAATCAAGTTTCAAGATTTAAGATTCAAGATTTTTATTGGTCACATGCAAAGTTATACTAGTACAACGTGTAGTGAAATGTATCACTGAACACTCCAGTGTCTCTGCAATGGTATATAGAAGAAGAAAACAAAGAAGAAGGTCAGAAAAATAATAAGATAAAAAATAATATATATATAATAAGTAGAGAATATAGCAATAAGCAGTATATACGCACAAGCAATATATAAACACTAAAATGAATCTGTATATAGGCTGTTACAGAAAGTTTGTAAAAATATAAGTGTAAAGTGACAAGTGTAACTGACTGTGCAAATATGCAAGCAGTGATTGTGCAAGTAGCATGATGTAATAGGCAGTGCATGCAGTGTTTGGTCTGTAGTGCAAGTGAGGTCTTAACATGCTAGAAACATGGGCGATGACAAGTAATTTTGTTTCATAACTTCCAAAAATAAATATATATATATTTTTTTTTAATCAAATTTTGGTTAAGAATTGATAGAAACTATTAGGGAACATACTGACTCAAAACTGGAAATTAGCATTAAAGATGTCCATTAAGTTTCTTCTGTACCTTCCAAACCTCAGACACTAATGCTACTGGGCATCTGAGGTTTGAAAAGTACCAAAGAAACGTAATGGTCATCTTCAGTGTTAGTTTTTTAGCCAGGTTACTGAGGCTTCCAGCCAACACGTGCTGTCGACTAGATCGTCTACTGCACTAGGTCTATAGAATCTGCCCCACTTTCTTCCATTCTACTAATCTACTAATCTACTGTTAGCAGTTCCAGGGTTCCAGACAGTTTTTACCCTTCAACAGTGTGCTCGATTAGTGGGGCTTCCTTCGTTCCCGCTTACACCTTAGCCATGAAACTTATGGACCTTAACTACTCCTGCATATAAACTGAGACTTTTTTCATCTTTTTTTCTGTTCTTTGTTCTACTGTCATTCGGTGTCAACCAGAGAAGGATGAGTTCCCCTGCTGAGTTTTGGTTTCTCCCAAGGTTTCTTCCCCTAGCTCGGGCAGTTTTTCTTTGCCTCTGTCACCTTGGCTTGCTCATGGGGGGCTCGGACACAGATTCTATAAAGCGGCTTTGTGACAACATCAGTTATGGAAAGCACTTTAGAAATAAAACTGAATTGAATTGAATTGAACACTGCTTTACAGAAATTTTGGTTGATGAGTTGGTAGAAGCCAGGTCTCATCTGTTTCAGAAAATGTACTAATGCTATTACTTAAATGTTAAAAAAAAGCTAAAAACATTGGAGATATCCAATCAGTTTCTTTTCTACCTCTCTTCCACCCAACCTTTAATTGTATTTTCTGCAAAGTTTGATTGAAATCATCTCTCGGAGAACATACTAATGCTAATCCTAAAATGCCAAAAACTTCACTAAAAAGTTCCTATGCTCCAGAAGCCAATTTCCTTTTTGGGATGTAAATTTGATGGTGGAAGACTTTGCAGACATTTCTATAGGCATTTCCCCCAAAACAGGCTTTTTTATCTCTGAAATAGTAAAAAGTGATTTTTTTCACAGATTTGATTTCCCTCATTTTTTTCTTCAGTGAAAGTAACGAAAAGGAAAGGCATCCATGCATTCAGACGTTCTTGAGGCACACTTCCTCATGAATACAAAGAAGCTCTAGTGGATCCACCTGCCAAGAAATTGCAGTGTTCAAAAATACAAACTGCTAGTTTGGATAGCATAATTGAGCAATGCGTTGCTATCAAAAGGAGCAACGAGCATGTCTGACAAACGCAGCAAATTATTTCACTTTTAGTGTCAACAAAGGGGAAGCTTTGCAGAACTTCGGCTTCTGACCAAAGAAAAAAGAAATTGTCCGCTGTGGCATGACCGGTGCTGGGGATGAATACATTCAGTTTTATCTCAACACCTGCTTTTGCTAATCTAACCTCATTTTTCTGTCTTCTCTCTGTGCTTTCGGTGGAGCAGCAAGCCAGACAGGTAAGATGGAGCGCAAGCAGACAGCTGGAAAAACGTCGATTTTCTTGCTTAAATACCCCTGATTTAACTGATTTTAGTTCACAATTAAGTTTTACAATTGCAAAAAAGGTGATGAAGTCATACTGTAATTCCTTATGAATTATTTCTGAATAAGTAGAGAGTCTTTTGGGAAAGGGAGTAATTTGAAAGAGGAGATATTTTATTGTTCTCAATCTGATTTAAAGTTGTTATTGCCAGGGTCTTGTTATGCAGAAAGCAAGAAACATCCTTTAGATGTTTGCATCAATTATAAAGTTGAAGGAGCTCAGCCACTTGTACAGATCCAGAGACTGCCAAAGTTACTGCACTCAGAGTGTCAGCGATGAGGCTAATGTTGGCTTCTTACATTCGATTACACATTAAATAGAACCACTATTCCCCCTTAAATGGTGCAGTGTTTTGTTCTGAAGGCCACACTGTTTAAGGCTGAAAAGAACATTTTCAACCAAGGCAGCAAACCTGGAATTTAGCAGTAGATTATGGAGTTGGCTACAACATAATGAACTGACTTCTGTTTCCTCATTGCTGTTGAGGTAAATCTAAATCCAGACAAAAGGTTGAGGCAGCCCTAGTTGTTCGAGGCTTGTTAGCTAAATAATCTCATAGCTATAGTGCCAAACTACAGAAGTGAACTGAAGACACTTAACATGTTGTGGTTATATTTATGGATTAAGTTTGTTGTTTTCTGAATTATCGCTTTAACTGTACAGGTAATCATAAGTCCAACCAAAAGTCATAATCAAAAGATGATATACCATCTGAAAGATGACGTTGAAAAACAATGAAAAATAATTAAATACTGCATTCAGTGTGGTAGGACTGTGGACATGTCTGACAATAAATAAGGATGGGCAAAAAATGAAATTCACACAGTTTTCCACGTACCCCACATCGTTTATCCGAGGCATGTTGGACATCCAAATTTTGCTTTTAAATCTTGGAGCTGAAGCTACAAGTCAACGGTCACCCAAATAGCTCAAAATGCTTCTGTCTCTCAAACTGTTTCTCAAACCACCTTCTTTATTAAGGTGGCACAGACCTGTGGATATTGGTTTAATCCTTTAATTGGGGCTGCTTGGTAAACACCAGCCCTATAGTTCATGTTTAAAGAGTCCAAGTCTGCTCCACCTCAATGAACAGCTGCAAGAGGTTTAAGGGAAGTTTTGGCAAAGTTTTTTGCGAAAAGAGTACAGGCAGTTTAGGTTACTATCGAGTTCTGGTGTTCGTTAGCAACATTAGCCACACAGCGGTAGTTCAACACTGAAGAAGCAACATGCTTACACTTAAAATGCCCTTGCCGCATGAATGCATCTGGGGTATGGTGAACAAAATGTGTCAGTGTGATTTCTCGCCGAAATTGTTTCTTAAAGGCATAAGTAATGACTCAGAGTCATCTGTAGCTAACACTAATGCATTTCTGTGTTGATGTGGATTAATATTTAAATCCTGCCATATGGCCAGATATCATGCTCTTATCATTATGCTGTTATTCAATAAAGCATGATCTGTGTGATCATGTCCTGTAAAGAAAACGTACTGAGCTCTTCATTCATACAGCCTCATTCTGTTAGTCATCTACATTTCACCGAGCTGACTGTGGAAGCATGAATTGATCTGAAAACAATGTGCTGTCATCACTAAGCCTTGGCACAGCATCTGGAGAAGATCACAGATCAGACACTTCCTGTGGGTGCCAACCTGCAAAACCTAGCTGCTTTTCTCTGCTCAACTTTTTGAGTTTCAGAGCTCAAATGATTACAGTATTTGGGTGTTTGCCAATTGAGTTAAAGGTATAACTTAGTTTATCAAATATACACATTTCTGCCTTACCCCACAGGAAAAATACAGGCTTCCGGGTGGCCACTATTCTAGGCCATGTGCATAGATAACAGTGAGATGCATATATACAGTGAAACCACATAAGTGAGTCTAGTAGAGATCGCCAAACTACTGTGATGATTTAGGCCTGTAGTTATCAGGCTAATTGATAGTCACGTTTGTTAGCTAAGGTAACAGTAATGTGCGTCTCAGGGTATTTTAATATTTACATCTTCTCGACCTGTTTTGAAAGCCATACTGGTACCTAATGACCCAAAAAAATGTGCTACTTAACCCAAACATCACCTGACACCAGTTTCTGTCAGCAGGGGTGTTATGTGTTGACCTGTGCATCACTATTATCACCTTGTCTTGACTGATCACTTTTATACGAGTTGGGGAATGTGGTGGGGGGCAGATTTATGTGATGTTTTGCTTAACTATCACTTTAAACAGGCTTAAAAGGAGTAAAATTTTAGGCCTCAAAGATACTGAAGATCTAACAACAAAGGTGAACATCTACAGAGCCGCCCAGCTGACCCTCAGAGCGAAGCATTACTTTTCTCTCCTTTGTTCTAGGAAACGAGCCGAGTCGGAGGCAAGGAAAGGTAGTCTGCCCAACAGCAAAGAGATGCCTTCTCATCATCCCACTGATCCGGTAGAGCTACGCAGGCTCAACTTCCAGACACCTGGTAAGAATTGTGAAGAGCAGTCATCCTCATATTCACCAGCACCTACAATCCAAAACCCTTTTAGCATCCGTCCTTAATGAGCTTCTAACACTGATCGGATCACCCAATGGCACTGTGCTTCCACAGTTCCTATGCGTAATTCCTAGGCTTCCAGTTTCCCGGCGCTACTTCGATCTGTCCATCCTCCACCCTTTCTTAGTTACTGTTGCTAGGTTGGACAAGCTTTGCTGAAGGCTGGTTAAAATGCAGTTACCCTTAATGAAAACTAGTAGCACAGCTTTTGATCAAAATAATGTGTCATTAATGTAATGTTATATTTATTGTGTATGTGTCACATTTAAAATAAATACATTTTCAAATTTTGACAACATTTTAGGGCTATGGTTTTTATTAGGTTGAAGGGGATTTTTGTCAGAGTTCCATAAAACTTGTCCGACCTCTCAACAGCTGCTCTGATAAAACGCATTATTTGATGGAGCCTGGAAATTACATGCGTGCTTCGTAGTCTACAAAAAAAACCTGTCCTTCACACTAGACTTCAGTTAAAAGCTGCTAACCAACAAAGATTCTACCAGAGCTGAGGCTCATCCTCTGCTAAGACCCCCATAGATTATTTCGTTTAAGGCAAGTTTATTGTACTAAGTTCTATTTGAGGAGGTAGGTCTTCAGTCGTCATTTGAAGACAGTGAGTGACTGCAGTTCTAACAGTCCAGGGACATTCATTCCACCACTTAGGTGCCAGGACTGAGAAGAGTCTTGATGCATATCTTCAATTTTTGAGAAGGAGCCTGGGGTGGGGGGGTGGGGGGGGCACCTGTGGTTGGATCATGGCTGGTCTCTTTTTAACTTTGTATGGAAGCCAGTGAAGGGAAACTCATTTTTATACCTTGTTGCATTTTTTTCTTTTATATACAGTAAGATGTTTTAGGGCCTTTACAGGTCTTTTGGACTCTTTGTGGTTCCATCTATACTGTCCAAATGAAATCACGTTTCTTGAGGCTAGTCAGCATGTATGGTTGGAAATACACCTCAGAACTCTCCATTCTGCTCACACCTGCCTTTTATATGTGGTATTGCTGGAGTTTGGAAGGCATCCCGACCTGTTCAAAAAGACTGGTTGTTAGTGTTGCATTTCACATAACCTTCCATGAAGCATCAGTTACACTTATTTCTTAGTGTTTTAGAGCGTCTGGAATGTTTGAATATTTTTACAGGCTGGAACAAGTTAAACGAGTGGATGTACTGAGTCTGTACAACATCAGTGTTAATCGCTGGGTTTGGTTTACATGCACACTTTTTTAGAATTCTGAAGATATATTACTATTTAAATGAGATGTGACCTAATGCAGTCTGGTGTTTAAATGCACTGTACTATAAAAGAATAGAAAATAATGCAGTAATAGAAATGAATAGAATAGAATTCTATACTAATATTCCATTCCATGTTTTTATGTATTATACATTCTGTTTCATAGAATAGGATTCTATTCTATTCTGATTTATTCTGTTCTAATAATTTTCTATTTTTTTCTACCAACATTCTAATCTATTCTGCTCTGTTCTGTTCTAAACATTTTCTATTCTATTCTATTCTATTCTATTCTATTCTATTCTATTCTATATAAAATATATTCTATTCTAATCTGTTCTGTCCTAAACATTTTCTTTTCTATTGTATTTTTTTCCATAATATTATATTTTAATCTGTTTTCTTTTAATAATTTTCTATTCTATTATATTGCACCAATATTCTATTCTAATATGTTCTGTTCTAATAATGTTCTATTCTATTCTATTCTATACTATTTTATTCTATTCTATTATTTAGACTGTGGAGTTAGTATTTTTCTTTTTTTTTTATTCTATTACAACTTTAAGCTGAACCACAGGGAGTTTGGACATGTAGGACATAGGTAGAGAAGCTCTTTAGCAGCTAGTCAGTTTTAATAGTGCTAGTTATGCTAATGAACGAATGACCCTGTTAAACTCACCTCAGCACATCATTTACAGCTAAACCATGGCCAAGAGGTTGACTGTAAAGCCCCGCCCACACTGTAAACGCTTCCACTCTCAGTAGTTTATTCACACTTTAAATAATTAATTACCCGAATATTGTATATGATTTTCAGGCATCAGGGAGACACTACTGACATGTGGTATACTCCCAGAAGAGAGGGATGTCTGCCTAGGAGCTGTGGCTAGTGTTTAACATCACACACATACTTGAAATTGTGTCTTGTGGTCAACCTGCCATGCTAATGAAACTTTGCACAGGAGCTGGTAGTCTAACATGTAACGGAAGCTTTTGAATAGAACTAGCACTGTACTGATTTAAACCACAAGTCTAAATCATCAAACTCCCCTCAGATTGTATGTAAATTCAATTTGTCTGGCAATTTGCTAAATTATTCCATTTGCACTATATTTTGTGCAACAGAAGTGTAGGGTAGATTTTATTGATTATTTTAAAACTCGCTGCTGTTGATTGTTCACATTGTCTGCTCTCCTGGGAAAGGGCTACCCCATTAGTCGAGTAGACACAAAGGTGTTTGCGTGTGTGTGTGTGTGTGTGTGTGTGTGTGCGTGTGCTGGAAGCAACAGTCAGGGTGCCGTGCCAACAGTTCTCAAGGTGTGTATTTGGCCGCAGCTGCTGTACCATGAAAGTCTAAGCAGATGAATGGGGCAGCTTGGTGGGCTGGACGGAATGGCCAAGCCCCATAAATAGAGAAGGTCAGATGGACTTCAGTGAGAGGCTGATGAAGAAAGAGCAAACACTGTTGACCCAAGAGCAGGTCAAACTACTGTAGAATATTGATCATTTAAAACCCTGACCATTGGTAAACAATATGTAGTAGATTTGTTCCTCAATGGTGGAATGAGCTGCCCAGAGATACAAGATCCGCTGAGTCTCTCTCAACATTCAAGAAGCGACTCAAGACCCAACTGTTCCGCACCCACCTCTGCACATAAACCTCGGTTCACGAACCACGGTCACACACAAACTACTGCTCCCAGATAACCAACCTGACGTCATACAGGAAATAGTTTTTATTGTAACTTTTACCCTGGCACCTGTCATTTGTTCTACTGTAGTAGTCTTTGTAAGCACTTGGCACATGTATCTATTGCTGTAGTAGCTCTCTGTTGCTAGTGTAAGCACCTGGCATATGTATGTAGTTATTGTAGTTACTCTCTGTAGTAGTATAAGAACTTGGCATAAGTATGTTTTGAAGTTCCTCTCGGTGGTAGTTTAGATCTTGGCGTGTTTATTTATTGCAGTAGTTGCCCTCGGTAGTTGTATAAGCACTTGGCGTATGTATGTATTACAG
>JBBPDA010000081.1:1062916-1090027 GCA_037974385.1 Arnoldichthys spilopterus | reverse complement strand
ATTGTTTCCTCTGTCCTGGAAGTCGCTTTGGATAAAAGCGTCAGCCAAATGAATAAATGTAAATGTAAATGTAGATTTCACATAACTGCGAGAATGTCAGGAAGGAAGCCATTAGGGCTGATTAAAGCTCTTTATCTGTTCAGTGTGTTTATTTTTTGACAGTTACACAGTACAAAGGATAAGCAAAATTAATGTAGTAGAATTGAATAAAGTATTGATGAAATTAGTAAATAGATCATCTCATTACAATGGCACCTGTTGGGTGATTCAAGGAAGGACAATTGTTGAACCAGCTACAGGGTCTTGGGAGTTGTATGGGAGAGCGAATGCTAGTCCATCTGGTCTGATCTCACAGAAGCTGTTATGGTTTAAAAAGGGATACACTGTGGGATAATGAATGGCCCAGTCTAGTAATCATTATTGGCTCTGTGGCTTACAAATCACCACACATTTGTCCAAAAGCATCTTACAAACACGTACTCTTGAAAATAAAGTGCAAAAAATAAGAATGAGAAAATGAACTGAATTAAAGTACAAGTCATTCACTTCTGAGTGGCACAACTGCCTAAATGAGGGCCCGTCATGAGGCCGTGAGTTCAATCCCCAGTGATGATGCAGCCATCTGTGGCTAGAAGTCCAAGAGACTCACTTTGCTCTTTCTGGGTGGGTGGGATGGCCAATTCTTCCCAATCAGCTCAACACAGAGCTATTTGCTTTGTGTCCAGTGACATTGCTGTTGGTGGAGCTGCATGTGACTCAGAGGAAACACCTGTTTACCTTCTTCCTTCCAGTGTTAGTGGTATGGTGTGGTTGCCAGAGTCTTATCTAGTGGGAGGCACTGGAGATTAATAAATTGGGCAAAGATCAAGAAAGAAACAAAATCAAGTGATTCCTAAAATCTCTAGCATTACAAGCAATCGTGTGGGCAGTGGTGGTCTAGTGGTGCACAGTGGTGACCTAGTGGTTGACACCTTGCCCTTGTGATCAGAAGGACACAGGTTCAAGTCCCACCCCTTGAACAAGGTGCCTTCCCCCTACACTGTTCCCCAAGCTGTTGATAGCTGCCCGCTGTGTGCACGCAGAGGTCACATTTTGTTGTGGTGCACTTCGTGTGCGATTGAGCATGTTCACGATGACAAATGTGTCTCTTTCACTTTCATGTTAAGAAGTGTGTGAACTTACACACTACAGCCCGATCTTCCCCCAAGCACCTTCTATCTTCTCGTTCCTGATGATGCAAGAAGAAAGCAAACAGTTAATAACAAACCCAACACCATGGGTCACGTGATTTATGTGCATCAAGCCAAAGCCTGTGATAGGCTATACTGAGTAGTCCTACAGTGCGCCTGCTGAATGTGCCTGCTGATGAACCTTCTAGTTCTATTTAAGAATAAAATGACAGATGTGGTGAAATCTTTGATGTATTTTAAATACACCAAGAAGTTTTTTGTTACCAATTACTCATTAACTTCCATCCATCAAAATATAAATGACAAAATACTCAGTAATTAAATGCATGCTGGGCCCATAACCCATAGGTCAACAGATCGAACCGTCTTCTGTAACACAACATTTGGGGGAGGCCGTGGTCTAAACCGGACGGTCACTGGCTCAATTCCCAGGAACCAGCACCATAGCCGAAGTGCCCTTGAGCAAGGCACCTAACCCCCAACTGCTCCCCGGACGCTGTTACTGTAACTGCCCACTGCGCCGGATGTGTGTACTCATGTTGTGTGCTCACTGCTTTGGATGGGTAAGGTGAAGAGAATAATTCCTATCAGGGATTAATGAAGGATATTAAATAAAATATGAATAATTAAATACATTTACATTTAAATTACATGTATTCATTTGATTGATGCTTTTATCTAAAGCGACTTCCAAGACACAGGAAACATTCAAGCATTAAAGCTGCACAGGGCAACACTGAAATGAGTGCTACAAAGAGTCCAACACATTTCTCTTAATTGTAAAATGCAGGAGGTAGGTGCTGCAATAACTACAGATAGCAGTTACTACAAATAATGTTGATGACTATAAAAACTGTCAAAAGAAAAGTGGAACATTACTATCTGGGGGACGTTCAGTCAATTATAAGCTAGTAATAGTTTGTACGTGACCGATATGCTTATGTGCTGAGGTGGGTGTGGAGCATTGAGACGCTTCTTGAATGTGGCGAGAGACTCTGCAGATCTAGTGTCACTGTGTAGCTCATTCCACCATTGAGGAACAATGAAGGAGAAGAGTCTGGAGTGGTGTTTGATCCCGCGTGGGCATGGAATCTCCAGCCGCTGTTCCCTCGCTGGTCTGAGTGACCTGGTGGGTGTGTAGGACTTAATCAGTGTGTCCATGTAGCTGGGGGCTGATCCATTGATGATCTTGTAGGCGAGCATCAAGGACTTAAACTTGATTCGAGCCAAGATGGGAAGCCAATGCAGGGAGCGAAGCAGCAGCGTCATGTGAGCGCGTTTGCGTTTTTTAGCTGCTGCGTTCTGAATCCTCTACAGTGGCTTAATTGAGGCAGCAGGTAGACCTGCCAGCAGCCAGTTGCAGTAGTCAAGACGAGACATCACCAGTGCGTGGACTAAATAAATATCGCAGTCTAACTGGACCCTAGGAGCTGTTAAGGTCTTCTAGGGGTTCCAAACCTAAATTGACTATATATGTTCTTGTATTCACATTGGAGTGGTTTTGAAGGGCAGTGAACTTTGAGGCAGATGACATTTAGCACAGTAATCCTGTACAACAAATGCTCCATCAAATATCACATCTAATGGTCAAATCTAACCTCTGTCCAGTGCTCATACACTTTTTAAACAGCTAACTGCTAATATCATTGTGCATTCTTATAAACAGTGAAATATATCAAATTACAAGACATGCATTACTAGATGACTCTGGCCCGATTCCAGTAAGAGTTAGTGGAGTGAAAAAGAGAGAGTATGTGTGTGTGTGTTGGGGGGGGGGGGGGGGGGATTGCAAGAGAGTAGTTTGGGATTCGACAAGCTGTGAACATAAGCATTCCCCCTTGACCTTGGTTGGCAAGGTGAGAGCCACTCGGCCACTTGAATCACCCAGCCGTGAAGACCTGTACTGTTTATATGTATTCAGTGGCCTAAGCCACTTACATCTCGACCTGAGCATGCTTATGGGTTCAGCATAGATGGGTCAATTTGTCCTTTTTTTCACCCAGTGAATACAGAGGTGTTGGATGGGGGTTGGGAAGTGGCAGTTGTATTTGTCGAGCTGTTGTGCTTATATTTTCGAAGGGGGTAAGTGGAATAATTGTTTTTGTCGACCTTAGATTGAGGGCTGTTGTATTTGTCGAAGGGGCCTGTGGAGTCAGCTGACCAGGGGCTGTTTAATGCTTGGATTAGGGTTAAAGTCAAGTCAATTTGTTTTTCTACAGCGCTTTTTACAACTGACATTGTCACAAAGCAGCTTTACAGAATCCGGGTCCAGGTCCAGCCTTCAAACATCCAACATACCAGAATACTCTGTCTGAGAACCCTACAGAGCTACCTCTTATCTAGGACTAACAGAAGGCTTGACTAAACAAAGATGTTTTCAGTCTGAACTTAAATATTGGGACTGTTTCTGAGTCCCGAACATCATTTGGAAGATTATTCCATAACTGTGGGGCTTTATAAGAGAAAGCTCTAGCCCCTGCTGTGACCTTTGCAACATGGGGAACCAGCAAAAGACCTGTGCCTTTTGATCTAAGTAGGCGTGAGTTCACTTAGATACTGTGGTGCAAGATCGTTCAGTGCTTTATAGGTCAATAACAGTATTTTATAGTCAATGCGAAATTTGATTTGGTGCCAGTGCAGATTAGATCAAACGGGGGTGGTGTGATTGTATCATCTGGTTCTAGTAAGAACTCTTGCTGCTGCATTCTGGACTAACTGGAGCTTGTTTATGCACCAATGGAAGTTTATTCCATGTTTTCAGATAATATTAGCCAGAGGTAACATATATAAGGAGAAGAGCAGGGGGCCTAAAACTGAGCCTTGTGGTACAACAAACTTTAAAGTGGTGCATGTAGAGAAGTCACCGTTTATATCTACAAACTGATATCGATTAGTCAGACATGACCTAAACCAGGCAAGGGCCTTTCCCTTAATTCCATCAACATTTTCTATTCTGTCAAGGAGGATGGTGTGATCAGTAGTATCAAAAGCTGCACTAAGGTCGAGCAACACAAGTAAGAAGATGCATCATGATCATGCTGATCTTTCACAGTTTTGGAAAGGAAATGGCCTTTGACGAAAAGTGGTGGCAACATGTTCTCAGTGCCTCCATCATCCCCAGTGTCCCCAGTGTAAATGACACCAATGTCTCCAGTGCACAACCAGAGAAGTGAAGTTCAGGCTATATTTGGGTCAAGGGGGAAAACTGTGTACATTGGTTTTTCTGACAGACTACCTGTTTGCATTACAGTCCATTATCCGGACTTTCCTAAGCCTCCGTACACTTTGCTCCTATTTATAAGCTGCATGTTTCCTCACACTTAGCGAACAGCTCATAGGGAGAAAATCACACTATAGAACGCTCCTCCATCACGTCTGTTTCTCCTCTGCTGAGAGCTTTCCGTCGAGGGCTGCTGCATTAGCCTGCCACTTTTTCTCCCCCCGCACCCCCAAAACCCCCTCTTCCAAACTCTTGATGGCGGGCCTCCTCCATCTCACATTTTCATCTTAAGGGTGCTCGACGTTAGCGCGTTAGCACGGCAGCGCGAGTGGCAGTTTCATTGTCGCCGCTACTGGAAATGGATCTTGAGTGGCTGTGAATGGGCGCACTCTTCCGCCTCTCCTTCGCTTTTTCCATTAGCTAATGCCTACTTCTGTCAGCCACCGCGATAAAAGAACCGTCCAGACACACGTCCTCTCTCTCTCTCCCTCTCTCTCTCTCTCTCAGCCTACCTTGCCCACTTTTTCTCCCCTTGACACCTCTACACCTTTCCCATCATGAATCTGGACACATTTTTCTCCCCCCACAAACCAGACCCTGTAGTGGCAAATCCACCCCTTTCAATTCCTGGGCCCAATTTTTTCCGGTCCGCACCTACAAATCTTTTTGAAAAAGAGTTCTTTTTGAAAATGATCCGCATTCAGAAGTCTCCGGGTGCCTTCAAGGTCACACGTCCATATTTTGTAGAGGAAAAGCTTCATATGTCTGTAGGCTTTAGGCTAGACTGACTGAAAACTTGCCAAATGCAGAAAAATGTCAGGGACAGCACTGGCATAGCTCACATACCTTACATTCCTAAGTGTGTCGGGCACTAGAGGTCCCATAGTTTTCCTATGCTATATATGCTAATTACAAAAGCAATTAGGTTAAGAATTACATGTACAGTGTGCAAACGTTTAGTTGCCCCTGTTCACATGATGATTTTCTAAATGTAAGTAAGTACATGAGGGTACATGCTTTACAGAGCATGTGCCCATTTTAATACCTAGTTACCGTGTATTTGCTGAACAAATTGGATTAAATGTGGCCATGCAAAAGCTATGGTATGTTTTTTATGTTCTTAGTGCACATATATATATATACGTCCTGTCGGCCAATTTTGTCATTTTTTTGAAGATTTTTTGGATAATTTACAACAAAGAAAGTGTATGCTACACTGTAATGCGGCAAAGGAAAGTTATACACATTTATTTGTGACGGGCCACCACTGACCCCCATCCCACTCCCGTCAGCTGGGTTAGTGTATTGTACATAGTGGCTCAAGCCACACATACCTTTTCATCACCACCACAAACCCCCTAAGCTGTCAAGGTTAGTACATTTGCATACTCAAGTTCATACAAGTTCATAGCGACCTGCCTGTATCGACTGCTCGCGCCCATAAAAAGTTTGTCTAACTCTGCACACACTCTCACTCTGAGCTAATCAACCTTCTTGCGTTCTGTAGAGGGAGGTGAATCAGCTAGCTGTGATGAAAACACAGCATTAACGTAAACACTGCAGAAAAAATACAAATACAAATACAAACGCCATGCTAAATTCTTTTTTTTTTTTAGCAGTTAAACAGTCCTGAAATCTGGCCCTTCATCCTGCATTCCTGAAGAATGCTTATATAAGACAGTGGTGACAGTACACCAATCAGCCATAACATTAACACCACTGATATGAAAAGAAAATAACATTGACTGCCTATATTTCATTACAGTTGTGCCTGTTGGGGTTTGGCATGTATTAGGCAGCAAGTGAACAGTCAGTTGTTGAAGTTGCTGTGCTGGAGAATCAGTGACATGAACATGGGCACCCAAGGCTCACTGGTGCATCATGGAGAGCGAAAGCTAGCCTGTCTGTTCCGATCCTACAGAAGAGCTACTGTGGTTTAAGAAGTGAATGCTGACTCTGATAGAAAGGGGTCAGAACACACAGTGCAGCACAGTCAGAGCTGTTTCAGCAGCATGAGAGGGACACACTCAATATCAGGCAGGTGGTGTCAATGTTATGGCTCAATTGCTCCAGTCAGTGAGAAATAATTTATAAAAAAACACGAGAGCCTGGCTTTTTAAACCTTTAACAGTAATTGCGACTCCGAGGGTTAAAGCTGATTATACAGGTGCTGTCTGATCTTTTTGGATCCATCAAAGTGTCCCTTCACTTTCCCATCGATCTCATCCAGACTTTTCTGAAACGTGTTGCTGTTTTCTTGCTCGTCACTCTCTTTTTTTGGCGTTGTTGGTTTGTGTGATCAGTGTTGCTCTGCCTCTGTGTTCATTCGTTTACTTATTGTTTACTTTTGCACGACAGTGTTTGCCACCTACCGGCATGTGACAGTTTGTGTCGTTTTACTAACAGCTCTACATTTAGAGGAGCAGGTAAATGTCTCGTTAGCGTACGGGACTCGTGTTGTTTGTGCAGCTTTATTTAATTTTAGGTGTATTTCACCACATTGCTTTAACCTCAGCGACATTTTATTTACGCCGGACCCCCCCTTCCTCCCCCCCTTCGTTTTCCTCCGCAGGTCCTGGAGCCTCCGGTTACCCCAGTAACCTCCATCTGTCAAGTTAGTTGGTCTCGTTTATACATTCACCATCCTTTATCTTGTTATTTTCTTTCTTGTTCTTTCCTTTTGTTTTACCCCCTGCCCCCATTTAATAATCCAGGCTCATTCATTAAAGCTCCACTTCATGGCATCGCAAGGAGGACATTGGGGTTTAGTTTGTAGATCCATGTCATTTGCTGATTCGCTAAGCTACAACATCCAGGCCCTAACGCCAATGCTCCGTTTTTTTGTTTTGTTTGTGTTTTAGTTCTTGTCTTTGTTTACCTTTTTGTCATGTTAACCGGCTGATCGCCGCTTGTGTGCGAATTAACATTCTTCTCTCGCACCAGGAATGTGCAGTATTTTGGAGAGGTTGCACTCGATTGGTTCTCATTGGCTTCTCTCGTCTCCATCCCCTGAACGCATGCCGCCGCTTTGAGTGACTTCTCTGGCCTAACACTCACCTTTTCCATTCTCTTATGAACCACACGCTTTTCACTAATGAATCTCTGGTGTGTTTGCATTAGGGTGAGATTGCTGCTAATGCTAATGGCTCCTTTCTGTTGTTTCCTTTCTGCAGGTATGGCCAGCCACCCGCCAATCCCAATAATGGACCTAGCTGACCATCTGGAGAGGTTGAAAGCTAACGACAACCTAAAATTCTCACAGGAATATGAGGTACAAAATTTGAAGCCTGCCACTTTATGAAAAACCCTTACCTTGTGCTTCCATACACTGGCCACTTTGTAGGAAACACACAGTTTGTACTTCTATGCACTGGCCACTTTATTGGAAAGACCTTGTACTTTCAATGTACAGCTCCAGAATTAGATGAAATGTCTCACTTAGTCACGTTTAGAAGAAGATGTATGTATGTAGTATTGTATGCAGTTTGGTGGGTTTCCAAACACTGTTGCAGTGATGTAGTGAGTCAGATTTTGTGAGGTTTGGACCTTTAAGTCACACAATACAGGCTAATAAAGCATATTTTTGCACTAATGTTTTCACTAGAATGTGCTACTCCATAAAGGAAATGGGTCACAATAAGCTGAGGTCTTGCACCTTCTAAAGGGTCAACTCTGTGTATGAATGTAGTTATTTTGGACAGTTTTCAAGGTATTGCCCAAAATGTGCTTTGTGCCTTCCCCATTTCAGGGAGCAGTAGCACAAAGGGAAATTGTGTCGTGTGATTATATATTATATGCAAGGAGTATCCAATCAGTTGTGTGTGATTGTGAACAGGCAGACATTATTATCTAATGTGTGTTAATCTCCGACCTTGGCCCAGAGCCTTGTGAATTCTCAGAATTCCTAATCCAGGCTGTAAAGTAGTGACACACATATTGCTCTCTCACATGGTCCCAACAAATCAGGGCCTCCTGCTAACCTGCGCTGCTCGAAAATAAAACATTTGTTCAATCAGGCTGTCAAATTCAAAGCCAGGTTGTATCTGCATAGGAGTGGGCGAGTGGAGGGACAAGATTGTGGCAGAGTCAGAAAGGTCAGATAGGACGCAGGCTGCTAATCTTGTTATCTGCGAGTGAGAAAAACAAACATGCACTTTCTTGGTAAAATGGCTGTCAGTATTTCGCTTGAGAGGCAAAAGCAGTTCAAGTCTGTGATGTCATAAAACCAGTTCAAGTGTGTCATTTTATCAATGCAGTTTGAGTCTGCAATGTCATAAAGGCAGTTAAAGTCTGTTTACTAGAAGCAAATCTAGTTGTGACATCATAGTGGCAGTTTAGGTCTGCGGTATAATATAAACAAAAATCAAGTTTGTAAAGTCATGAAGACAGTTCAGATCTGTGATATTGTAATGATTGGGGTTTGCAGGAAGTAATTGCAAGCTCTAAGGTTTTAAACATTTATTTTAAACAAACAAACAAACACAAAGACTAAGAAAACCAAACCTGAACACAACTAGAGACCGGGTAACATACAGTATAACAGAAATCGACAATCACTAAACCAAACACAAGTGACTAAATACTGAGACAGAAGAAGGAACACCAAAAACAGGAATCAAGGAACAGGTGACAAGGGCGGAGACAAGGGCGTGAACAAAGGCGGGGCTGGAACATGAACACAAACACACAAGACATAAGAACACGGTGAGGGAAAACAAGACAGAACCAGACAAGACCAAAACCTCACAGATACAATAGAAGCAGATCAAGAATGTGACGCCCTAAAGGCAGTTCACGACTGTGATGTCACAACAATATGTGAAGTCTGTGATGTCATAAAAGCAGTTTAAACCTGCGTCGTTCTAAAAGCAGTTTAAGCCTGTGATGTCATCTCTGAGATGATGAAAGCCCAGAGTGTGAGTGTTAGGAGGGCCCAGGTGAAATCCTATTAATCAGTGTGTTCTTCTGTTTTGTTGCTTTCTCGGGAGTGTATGAAGTGTGCGAAGGCCTCGGGGTTAGGCTGATAGATGGAGTGTTAGAGAATGCAGTGTGTGTGTCGTCCAAGGCTGGAGAGCAGAGCTAGTCTTTATGGTTCCTTTCAGAGTCATTTGCTGTGAGTGTCACAGCAAATGTTTGTGTGTGTGTATGTGTGTGATGTACACTGAAAAAATTGCTATGTAGTTTGCTAGATTCACATGTGTGCATCATTTCCAAATGAATTAAATATATGATGTTGTATACATTTAAAGGGCCAATATTTAACTTTTTTTTCTCCTAATTTCTATATGTTCCTCTCAGTACACATAACAAATAAACAGGCTTTTTGTTACTGTGCCTTGATCGGCTGACCTCTAATCTGATTGGCTGCCCAGTATTGTATATTATTCTAATAGCAGTCTGTGCAGAAAAGCTCCCTATATGCATATATGGGCGGGGCTAAATAAATGTAGGCTGAATAGGCGGATATATGTAAATATGTTCCTTTTTATGACATCACAAAACACTAATTTTGCTACTCAGTTTTCAGTTTAAGAGGATAAGTGGTATGTTTTGGCGATTTAACAGTGTGTGTTTTAAAGTCCTTTATTTTAAAAAAGGAGGAAATTCAATTTCCTAGGATATGGGCTCTTTAATGTGTGTTTATGTGCATTATTGCATTGCATGGTGTTTGTGTGTATATGTATATCATAACCAGGGAGTGTGTCTTGGGGGGACACCTGATTACTTATTGCCACTGGATACCTTGCACACTGGACATAACCATGTCTTTACTGTTGTGTGTGTGTGGGGGGTACTACATTTTGCCCCCTTTGCGTGCGTGCATGTGTGCGTGTGTGTGTGTGTGTGTGTGTGTGTGTGTGTATGCTGTGTGGCACTGTGGCTTGCCCCCTTTGTGTGTCTGTGTGTTTGTGTGCTCTGTGGCACTGGAGCTTGTACCCTCTTTGTGTGTGTGTGTGTGAGCGTGTGTGTGTGAGCGTGTGTGTGTGTGAGTGTGTGTGTGTATATGCTGTGTGGCACTGCAGCTTGCCCCCTCTTTGTGTGTGTGTGTGTGTGTGTGTGTGTGCACGCCTGCAGAATATGAGGTCAGCTGCTGGTTCTGTGCCAAGCTGCCCCGCTATTATTGAAGCTTAAGGACGTGCAATTGTAATTCCCGGGCCCTTTTTCTTGCCTTTTTTCCCCCTTTACAGCGGTGGAAAGTCATTTTGGGAGCACAATGAAATGAGGCTGCTTTTCATTATGAGCAATGTTGCGACCCACTGTTTCAACATATTTGGATAAAATGCCGTGGCTTAGCTCAAGATTTGTTCTCTCTTATAATGTGCCGTGGCTCAGCAATGTGACCTACACTGATAGAAAAATGCCGCCGTTATGAATTATGTGGGTTTTTTCTCCTGCTCTTCCTGCCGGGCTGCATTTGCACATTGTGAGGGGTATTATGTTGCCGAGTCTAGGTAATTTGCAGTTAAATTATGGATATTTCCTCACTTAAAATCACCCTGTTCACTCTGTATGTGGCATATAAGAATGAGTGAAGATGGGACTGAATTGCATTAGTTGTATTGGACTGTTTATGTTGACTTAAGTTACAAAACCACCACCGCCACATTATGTGATGTCATCTGCATGGAAATAAAGGTGGGGCGCTGGTGCATGGGGTCATTTTTAATATTATATCCTATAATATAAAACAATACTATTTATTAAAAATGTCCACTTATTGGAAGTTTTACCAAAAATCTACATTCATTCAGTTGCCAAGGGGATTGATATATATATAGTGGCATCAGTGCCAAAGTCGAGTAAATGGTCAGTTTTTGATGTCAGTGTGTTGGAAGTTGGAAAAATGGGTGAGTGTAAGGATCTGAGGGCCAGACTGTGATGGCTAGATGACTGGGTCAGAGCATCTCCAACACAGCAGCTCTCGTTAGGGGGTCCTTGGCATGCAGTAGATAGTACCTACCAAAAGTGATCCAAGGAAGGACAACTGCTGAATCGGTCACAGGCTCATGGACACCCAAAGCTCGTTGATGTACATCAAGAATATCCCACAGAAGAGCTGCTGTAGCACTGATTGCTGAGAAATGTTCAAAGATAGTCTCCTGAATTATGTACAGACTTGCATATGTAAAAATTCAACCATTATCCACTGATACCAGTTGCATCATGCATCTCTACTTTTTTCTTTCTTTTTTTTTTTATTCTCCTCATTTTCAACCCAATTTGTTCATATCAAGTTCCTCCCACTAACTAGAACTCACACCTACCAACAACACCGGGAGGGTGAAGGCAAGCATGTGCTTCCTCCGGTGTGAAGCTCCACTGCATTGCATTGAACTGCGTGACACGCATGTGATGTGGGGAGAGGGAGGGACGTCCTACACACCCAGAAACAGCAAAGCCAATAGCAGAATCCTGTCCTGCTATTCCACAACAATAAAAACAATATGCAATACTATTCATTTTGAATCATAATATGCATTGATATAATCACAAGAGTAGTGTCTCATTAATATCATAAAGCCCTGATATGAGGCGAATATGACAGAACGACGGAGCAGCCCTGCTTCTTCTACTCGTTACTGTATGAGTGTGATAAATCACTGCCGGTGTTGTTCCGACTTCACTCTGGCGACTGTGAAAGGGCACTTCGGTGCACAAAGCGAGCGGTTTGGAGCGCTCAGTCGGGCCGTGCCTCCCTTTTCAGAATCTATTCATGGCATGAACACATTACTACTCACCACCCCCCCGCGCTTACACCACCAATTTTCATTCATTCTATGCTTCTCTGAAAACTGTAATTTGAAATTTGTCAACCCGGAGAGTTGGCTAGCAGGCAGATGCGTATCGTCTTTTCATTTTCAAAAAGACGCCGCCGAGACGGAATAATTTCATTATTAAAATAAATGGGGGGAAATTGCACACGCCAGCCAGGGCCTGCTGTAGGGTCACGGGCTGCTCAAAAGCTCGGTTTAACGCACACACATTCATCCTCCTTTCTCTGAACACATTTTTTGGGAAATGACTTTACAAGCGTGCGTATTGTCCCTAATCCCCCACAACTCCATTTTTGTCACTTTTTTTTAGAAAATTTGAACATTCCAGCTGCCCTTTACATCACGTTAAATTTTCATGATGAACCGACCAATAGAAAAGGCCCAAAATGACTTGGGTCATGGTCATGAGTCTAGTAACATTAAATTATACTCAGTGTTGTTATGGTGGTCCACCACGCTGCCATATTGCAGCTATATCTATTTGCTTTAGTTTATCAGCAATAAAAGATAAATTGATGAACAATGTTGGGATACTGCCTAGTTCTGTATGTTTTATTTCATAGCTTTGGTGTCTTCACTGTTATTCCGACCTAAAATAAATAGATGTGTCTATGTTTAAGGTGCTCCAGTGTTGTATCACAATTCTAATTCTCTTCACTGCCTAAAATGTAGAAAACAGTGAAAAGATAATTGTCTCAACTTTTCTTTTTAAGCAGGTACTGAATGTGGTACACACACATTCCAGTGGCCCAAATAAAAATCACATGTTTCACTGGATGACCAGACCATTAGATGATGGAAAGGAGGCGACTGGGGATATTCTGGGATGGGAAGTTCTTGATAAATGGCTGTAACTGAATACACGCTGCATTTCTGAGCCACGCTGATGCCCACACCCCCTCCATTTTACCCCTGACAGAATTAACGTTACAGTAAGCTTGTGTGGCAGCCGCTTCAGGCCACTATTTTTAAGGCCACTTGTCAGTTACGCGGGATGCCTATCATGCCATCTTTCCATTTCAGCGGAGGCGGAGGGGTCTAAAATAGCTCCGAAACACTCCTACAGGCGAACAAGGACTAGAATTTCATTCTGCGAACCCGCCGAAATGTGCCGTCATAGATATAATTGGTCGCAATGGCACAAGGAGTATCCAAGACAAGTTTCTAAAAGTGGTTCCTGTCTCAAAAAAGCAAACATTCGGTGGAATAAGCCTCTACAGCATACATTAACCCTTCTGTGCATTGGTTTCTTCACTGGGGCCTCCTGCAGATCTTTCCTCAAACCAGTTTGACCATCATGGACCATCTCCATGTGCTTCATATGCTGCCCATCCACTAGCCAAAACAGGAGCTGTTGCTCCAAGCTTTAACTGCTGCCATTGTTACAAACTAAGACTTTATTGTTGTTATTGCTCTTCTGTGTGGACCAGAGTAGGATAGGCTCCAATTCTGAGTCTTGGTTCCTTCCAAGGTTTCTTCCTCCAGCTTTAGGGAGTTCTTTCTCACCTCAGTCATTGTTGGCCCGCTCACTAAGAGTTTGGGCCTGCTTTGTGAAGCTGCTTTGTGACAAAGTCGGCTGTAAAAATGCAGTATAAATAAAAATGGAATTGAATGGGTTTGTGCATTAATAAAAATGTACCCAATGGTTAGTGCTTTAAAAGGAAAGCTGCTGCCTATTGTCTTCTTTTGTAAGGGTGTTTCGAGGAAAAGGCAACAAAAATCACTGTCCGTGGTAATCGACCGTATGATACCAGTGAGGCAAATGGAGATTAGGTTTGGAATACACCTTTCACCTTGATTAGCACTGATTTGTTATTGATTTTCACTGTGTTTTTCCCTTCTCTGTTGCAGTCAATCGATCCGGGCCAGCAGTTTACGTGGGAGCACTCAAACCTGGAAGTGAACAAAGCGAAGAACCGCTATGCCAACGTCATTGCCTACGACCACTCAAGGGTGCTGCTTTCTGCCATTGATGGTGAGTTTAGCCTGTGGCCGGGAGTCAAAGAGAGCACAATTGGCCTCACTCTCTTCACATTGCACAGCACAATGCTAGCTGCACATAGCCCACTGACAGTGAGATTTCTTCTCCAATACACTGTCCAATGACGTTCTATTAGGAGCAGTTCTAAAAGATGTGGATGGAGCCTCATGAAGCCTCTGCTCACCTTCACCCTCCCAGTGCTGGTAATATGGTGTGATAGAGGAGTCCTACCTAGTAAGATGGAACTGGAAACGACTTGTGAGAGTGAAAGTGAAAGTGACTATTTGTCATTGTGAACACACTCAAGCACGACAACGAAATGTGACCTCTGCATTTAACCCGTCACATGGGCACATGTGGAGCAGCAGGCAGCTATCAGCAGCGCCCAGGGAGCAGTATACGGGACGGTACCCTGCTCAAGGGAACCTCAGTAGTGCCCGGACCCAAGGGCAATGTCCTAACCACTAAGCCACCACTGCATATTGGTTAGAACAAGTTGAAAAAAACAAGGCACAGGGTCATGTAACTGGCTCTGAAAATTTTCCCAACTTGACATCATCACAACTACAACCATGTAGACCTGTCATTTCGGTATGATACACACGCTGTTTAATCACTTTTAACAAGTCGTTACTGTTGTTTTGGGTATGTTTGGATTCTTAATATATACGTGAAGCTGCAGTGCTACAGTTTTTGCTTAAAGACGTTTGTAATGATCAATTTTAGCCCACTAGTCTACTCCAGCTTCATTAATATGAACATGATTAGTGGTTTAAATGAACAAAACCCTGAGGTAAAGCAGCTGCTGCAACTTACATTACTTGTAGAGACAACAACAAAGTGCAAAGACATATTGTTGTCTGGGTTAATCGTGTCTCTATGCTGAAGTTGTTGTTTTTTTCATTTTAAACAGTAGCCCTCAGTAAGTCATACTGTCCTTGGGTGAGTCTGTACCACCTTAACAAAGAGGGAGATGTGATTTCAGTGCGTTGAGAGATGTATTTGCAGAAAAGATTTGGTCGACTGTTGACGTCTAGTGTCAGCAACTCTGTAGCTCTAGTTCTACATTAAAGAAGCAAAATCTGGACTTCAGGCATGTCCACATCTGGGATATGTGGATGCAGTTTGAACTGATCAAGAGAGGTTTCGGCTGTGTATTTACAGAAAGAAGTTGGGGAACTGTTGTCTTCTAGTGTCAGCAACAATATCGTAGCTCTAGTTTTACACAAAAGAAGTGAAATCTGGACTCCAAACATGTCTGGGCTGATCGACTACATCTGGGATAAGCGGAAAGCTGTGTAAATTTGTTTTTTGGCCGACTCTTCCTTTAGTCTGTGTTAAATTAGCAGGGTTTGTGTTGGCCAAGATAATTTGCAGTTCAATTACTGCTGGTTCCCCAGAGCATTCTGCATCTCTGTATGTGGGGTACAACAGTGCAGTGCTACAAGCCTGAATTGCTTCTTGCTTTTTACGGGTTGTTGGACCGTTTATGAACGTGATTAATTATGTCTGCATCACTCAGATTTAAAGTTAACGTTACTTTATTGACGTCAGATCTGTTTTAAATTAGCAGGGTTTGCTGGTGACGTTTGAAAGAGGGACTCAACACTGCTCTTCTCTAAAAAAACAAAACAAGACAAAGGAGGGTCTAAATGAAGCCTTCCAGCCCCCCTTGGGCCTTGCTAAAATCACTCGATCAAAGCTAAATCAGTGTCTGAACGCCCACTTAGCTGCTTCTGTTGCTGTCACAGGGACGTTGTGTTGCTTGCAGTGGCATCAGGGACTTTCTCGTCACATCCCATGAAGCAGCGCGGGCACATGTATTCACAAAGCCTTTTGATTGAGTCCCTCTGGCAGGGTGGACATGTTTGTGGGAGCAGAGAGTAGCACGCTAACATCTGGAGCTGGGATTTTAGCCTGGGCTTCTGTTCACCAGCTTCAGTTCGAAAGCTTGTATGCTGGGCACAAAGCATTGTGACGTCAAGCCTCCCACTGCTGTGGTTAACTAATCAGGCTGAGGGAAAAATAAAGAAATAAAGACAGAAGAAATGAAGGAAAGCCAATCAGAAAAGAGGTAGGAACAAGTCTCCTGGAGCCCTTTAGGGGCCCCCCTGCTGGTCCACATTTTTGTCCTTTTCTCCAGTTTTCAACCCCCTCCCCCAAATGGTAATCACGGGCTGTGGCGCACTGATTACCTGGCTCAGGTGTGTCAGAAGCTGGAACAGAACCAACACATTAACTGCTTGAGGGTCCTTGAGGGTGAAAAAAAAACTTTAATTTATACAGTTTTCCTCCTTCCCCTGAAAATTAATCAGTCTGCCAAGACACTTGGTGTGTGATGTTTGTTCCTTTTTTTGCATCAGAAGGCTGCAAGGCTAATGTAGCTAGTGAACATTGTGCTAAGGGAATGCCTAAATCACACACTCGCCTCAAGTGAGGTGCAGTTGTCCTGTAGTCTATGTAGGCTATGGTTTTTAACAATTCCTCCAAAATCCAGTGTAAACAAAGTCATCCAGAGTGGGTTTGGTGTAAAATGATTCAGATTGGGTTTTCTTTACAGTGGTGGTGAATGGAACCAGACGTCTCCAGCACACATATAGTCATTCTACTTCCTCTCCACCCCCAGTGAAGCTCCTTGAGAGTGTTTATATGGAATGTTGATGATGGTAGAATAGTGAATCTGAACTAAGTCACTTTGTGGGACTATTTTGCCTCACAACATACCCTTCTACCATGAATGAGTTTAGTTTTGGGCCAAATTGCTTCTCCAAACTCTGGTCTTCATCACATAGAAGAACTTTCTGTGAAGGAGGTTTTAGAAGAACCAGTCGTCTGGTTCCATTTACCACCACTGTGAGCTATTTACTAGAAGAGAATGTTTCACAGCAAACCCACCAGTTAAATATGCAGATGTTTCTTAAAATGGCAGAAGTTACGTACCACCATCTGTGTACAGCCCTTCTTAAACTATTCCAGTGTTATTAAACCAGACACAAACTTCTACCCAACTGTCTGAAAGCAAGAGAAAGAGAGAGAAACATCGGGGTGGTGAAGGGGTGGCGATGCTGAAGTCTCTGTGCTGCTCCAGTGTAAAGGTCAGTGGATGTGCACTCGGCCGTTTGCTCTCAGATTTGCAGTCCAGCTCACTGCGGGTTTCCCCTTCATAAGAATTTTATTATTGACATCTGGCTGCTCTCAAACACTCGAGACGAAATGTAACAGAAGCTCCAGCAGAAATGTGACATCAGTGAAGGTGCGCACACTTCCACCCTCATTGGTATTTTATTAAGTACTGGGAACAGATGCTATACACGTCCACGTGAAGCTGAATTATAGACATTATTTCTTTGTTTTTTTGTGTAAATATATGTGTATGTTTGGGTTTGGGGGGCCATGGTCCTGTGCTAGAGTCTAGAACAGTCCATCTCCTCAAACACACTCACTAAACCTGGCAAAGAACAAGAGTTGAGCAGGGAAATCACCAGGGCGTGTTAGAAGCTGGCCCTCCAGGAACAGAATTGAGGACCGCTGATGCAGGTAATATGTGAGAAAAATATAAATAAATAAACAAAGAAATAAATGTAATGTAATAGTTACTGTTAACGCTAAAAGATTCATTCAAAATGTTCTAAATCCCCCCGTTAACAACTGAAAACACTGGAAGGCTCTCAAATAACATCCCTCCAATGCCAAACTAGATCAAGCATTTGACAAATCCCCCCCCCCCCCCCCAATAAAACATAAAATGTGCAAACTTTAGAAGGCTCCTGAAAATTCCCTTATCCCATCAACAAACAAAATCAACTTGTTGATAAGCTAGATACCCCCTCTGAAAAAATCGATTCCGAGTCAAACTGAAAAGCCTGTAAGGAGCTGGAGAATCTCAGTGTTAACAGGTTTGTTATGTTCTAGCTAACTTAAAGCTAATCAGTTAAGCGTATGTTTTGTTATAGTTTTTTTTCTGTACTGTTATTTTGCTTGCTAATATATTGAATCCTGATTGACAGGCAAGTGGGTTCAGTTTGCCCCCTTATAACCTCAGGCTGCTAATTTATGCTGGACGCCGGCTTGTTCCTGCCGCATGCATCTTTTCGGCGACGTTTCATTTTGGTCGCCGTTACATTTCAACAGGAAAAGCGAGAGAAACGAGCTTAATTGTCTTTATCCCCTGTCCATTATCCTGAAGCAGACGAGGAAAGGATGGAGAGAGGGATGGAAGAAGGGAGAGAAAACCTGCTTTAAAAGAGCTTATATACAGTTTTGACTCTTTTTCATATTCAGCTGAATAATTTATGGGGGGGGGTGAGTAGAAAGCAGAGAGGTGAAGTGAGAGGAAAGAGAGAAAGACAGAGAGCTAGAGAGAGAGAAAGAGAGAGAGTGAGAAGAGAAGGAGAAGGAGCGCGGGGGCGCCGTGGAAACGCGTTGAGCAGACAGATGAGCTTTATCTTGCTTTAGCATGTGTTAGCGCAGCTCTAGGCTGCCAGTCTGCCAGCATTGACTAGCTGTCAGCCTGCTTTTCCTCGCGGATTGGAAAAGACCACACAGCTTTCATTTCCCCACATCAGAGAGGAGAAGGAAAAAGCATCTGCACCTCACACTCCCTCCCTGGCCCCAAACCATCACTGTTTCCATTTTTCACGCTAACTTTCTGGCGAAAAAGTCAGTTTTACGAAATACAACGGCAGAAGCCAAAAGTTTGAACACACCTGCCTGAAATTGTGCATAAATTGTTAAACTGAGGTCATTCATCTGGATGTGAAGCAGTCAGTCAGGACACAAGGCCAGGTATACACAAGAGCACAGACACAGTGCAAAACGGACCTCGAAGCAACCATTTGCCCTCCCCAATATGCCCTCACAAAGCACCTGAATAAAATGTTGAATTTACTAAAACAGCAGCTTATCATGAATTAAATTTCCCACCAAATCATTTTCTAGGACTGCAATACAAAAGCGAGCAGTGGTGGCCTAGTGGTTAAGACCTGGCCCTTGCGAACAGATTACCCTTGAGCAAGGTACCGTCCTGCTACACTGCTCTCTGGGCGATGTTGATAGCTGCCTGCTGCTCTACGTGTGCACATGTAATGGGTTAAATGCAGAGGACACATTTCATTGCGGTGCACATTGTGTGTGATTAAATGTGTTCACAAAAACAAATACGTCAAATTGAGCCTGCATTAGAGCATATTCTGCTTTGCATCATCTCTTCATCTGATTCCAAGAGTTTAAATACTGTGATACTGTTCCTCCCTTCCTCTTCCCCATTCTTCAGTGTGATGCTAGCCAGCAGGGGTGTCTGGTTGCAGTCGTAGCAGAATTAGCAGTTTGCGAACTCCTCCAAGAGTGTTAGCCTGCCCTATGACGTTCCATTAGCAGCAGTTAGAAAAGATGTGTCGTGTCTCGGAGGAGGCACATGCTCACCTTCACCCTCAGTGCTGGTGGTATGGTATGATTGGGGGAGTCCTAGCTAGTGGGTGGAATTGGAGACGACTAAATTGGGCAGAAAATTGAGAGAAGCACATTTTCTTTCACCAAGCACAAGGCCTATAACCCTGCACCAGTACACGTGGGCAGAATGCGTCCAGCTAGCAAAACGAATAAAATGAAGAAAGAAACTGTCACAACAGGCTCAATACAGTGTGTCCATAGTGTCTTAGCACAGGAACAAAAAAACAAGTGTAAACCATAGCTATTAGTATTACAAGTGTAGACCAAGTAAACATGGAAACATTTGCCATGTAGATCCCCTAATACAGAGTGTAGCACATCAGTTTTTAGCCTTCCATTAGCTCATTCATAACTGGTCATTTTCTAACCACAGGGCTGCTCTTTTCCACATATTGTGTGGGTGATGGATGCCTGTACATCACCCTGTAGTGTTACTGGAGGTTTTAAATACTGTGTACTCTTCAAGATCATATTCGTATTCCTGAATAGTTTGTTTTAACAAGTAGCTTGTTGTTCCTTTCCCTGGCCACTTTATTAGAAACACCTATATGGACTTTCGCAAATCTATTTTTGCAGTTTATTGGCCCTTCCCACCCCATTCAACCCTGTTCAGTTCCTGACCACTGGGTGATGGCCTGTTCTCACTGTGGTTGAGGTTGAGAGTGGTCCAGCAAACTCTAAAAACAGGCCACCACCTTGGTGGAACAGGGGCTGATAAACTACATTAATAGATTAACGAAAGTCCATATAATAAAGTGGCCAGTGAGAGGAACAATAAGCCACTTGTTTCTGATAAATTGGCCAGTTGGTGGAAGCACAAGGTTGGTGTTTCTAATAAAGTGGCCACTGAGAGGAAAGACAAGGTAGATGTTTCTAGTAAAGTGGCCACTGAGTGGAGGCTTTACAGATATTTTTGGCTAACCAACCACTCTGGCCCCCTATAAGGAATCCGTAAGTGTGCCTAAACTTGTGACGGCTGCTGTACTGCAGAATATTCCCTGTATGTACAGTTTTCCACACTGGGAAGTTTTACTGTGAGGTGATCTAGCTTTGGCCAGCACGAGCATTCCAGTGTCCATTCTTGCCTGCTTGACTGGCGGCAGAGCGGGCTCTGCTGAGAGTTCAGGCTGGAGGAAGAGGGATTAGCCGAGTTAAGCGCAGCTGCCCTGCCAATTCATCTGAGTTTATAGAGACACCTGCAGCTCAGACACAACTCATTCTCCATTACTGCTGACCAGTCTGGCCGTCACTGATACTGATACTGACCCAGACAGCAGGAGACTGCCTTTCTACACGGAGCTTTTAAAGGAACAGTTTGGCTAAAACACAAATTCCCCAGTTGCGCCAAACTCAATCGATTAACAAAAGAATCCTGCTGCAGGTTATACTTAAGAGACTCAAAGCTGACCTGGCTAAAAAGAAGCAGACGTTTAACAGGATTCGGGTGCAGATCCTGACCTCTTGACCTGAGCAGTTTGTCCAGCATTTCTATACGCTACACATTTCATCATACACTTCTGATTGGGCTTCATTCTTTCCTCTGCAGGCATTCCTGGTAGTGACTACATTAACGCCAACTACATCGATGGTTACCGTAAGCAGAATGCTTACATAGCAACGCAGGGCTCGCTGCCTGAGACGTTTGGGGACTTCTGGAGAATGGTGTGGGAGCAGCGCAGTGCCAACATCGTCATGATGACCAAACTGGAGGAGCGCTCCAGGGTAAGAACCTGCTTACAGACCCTCAGGGTTCACATGATTCAGAAATGAGTTCAAATCAACAAGGAGAAGATGCTCATTGTGTTGTTTTATTGCCTTTTTGAGTGTAAATACTTAAAAGTTATGTACATCAGGTAGAATGGCAATGCCAAATTGCCCCCTAGGTGTAACTGTGTTTGTCGGTCTGTGTGTCCGCCCTGCAAAGAACTGTCAACCTGTCCAGTGTGTTTCTCCGCCTTTCCCACTATGAGCACTGAAATAGGCTCCGACACCCTCCTACGGCCCTGGCAAGGATAAGCAGCTCAGATGATGGAGGAAACAAAAGAAAATGTAAAATACGACCTGTAAAAAATCTATGTTTTTATAATTATAATTACATTCATATTTTGACAATGTGTTACACAAAGCATTTGAGACCTCCTGCAATCCTCCACTGCCAAAGTGTAGACCTCCCCACCCCAGGTTGACAAAAAAAACAGAGTGAATGACAAAGACACATGTATGGCAAGCCCCCTACATTCATGTTAGTATTTCACACAATGATAGGGAGTGTGTTCAGCCTTTTGCTCACAACTGCGGGTGTTCTCAAACCTTTGATGATGGAAAATGTACACGTCCGCTTTTGTGTTTACAGTGAAACACACACAAACACACACACACACACACACACACAGTAAGTCTTTCCGCTTCAAGCATTTTTTTTTGTCATTTTTGTCCTCTTCTTCATTTGTGTTGTGTTGATTTTCATCTTCAGATGCCTTTATATTTCCTCTCCAAGGCAAGTCCCAACGCATCATGTTTCCACAAGCATTTCCCAGCTTCAAGTTTCTTTTTTATTTATTTTCTTCCACTTTTTGTTGCTGAGCTTTGTTGTGCCAGTGCTTTAGCATGAGCTAGTATCTTTAGTTGATTAGGGTTTAGCAGGAAATGCTGAATGGACTCATGTTGGCTCCCATGCTTCAAATGCAAGCTTTAAGCATTCTTATAAACACAAGCACTGAATCACCTTCACAAGCTTAGCAGTGCTATTCTTCAGCTAGTATGCCTAAAACGTGACAATTTGAAGGAATAGCTACATCGTTTTACACCAAAGGTAGTTTATCAGCCAAGACATGTTTAGGGTCTAAAATGTGCTTCAGCTTTTTCTATCCAATTCTACTACAGTGTTAGGCTATCACTGCTGTGACTGTTCTAGATTGTGTGTCCAGCCCCCTATCATCAACCAATCAATCATGATCCTTAGGAGAACCATCCCTTTCAGGCAATTTTGGTCCAGATCCTCCAGATTGCTCAGATTCACTCACTTTTTTTAATTGCAGGCACTGCAAGGCAATCAGTGTAGAGTCAGGGCTGGCTTGCACCAATGAGCTTCCCTCATACTTAACCTGGTGTAGGGATTGCTGGGGCAGCCGGCTGTTATGTTGCTATTTATTTGTTCCTTGCTGTGTGAAGTGACCAGAAACAACAAATTGTTCAATGCAGTATGACAATGTGTAGTTAGCTAGACCAATTAAACAACTTATCATTTAATAGATAAAAGCGTCAGCCACATGAATAAATCTATCAGCATGTCATCAATTGCCCCCTCCCCCCATTCTACAGGACATTCTACAAGACATTCTACAGTTATACCGTTTCATGACCGACTAGATAAATAAGATAAAGTAGCATAAAAAGGAGTCAGACAGAGCATGCAAAAACAATACAACTTCTAAACATAACTACAGCAGAATATGATGCAATTGTCTTGAATAAGTAAGGGTACTAGGGTACCAAGGAAGTGAAAGTTATTACTTTTCTTCTGTGAAGAGTGTAGTACAGTTCCTGAAAAATGTAGGGTGGGGTCTTGATCATGGCTGGAAAAGTGGAGCTAATCTATCACTGCTGGTTTGTGGGTGAAAAGCTCAGAGGTGTCAAATTTAACTCAGTTCTAAGAAACCTGGCAAAGATGTTCTCACGCTTATGCGTATGGTCTCTGTTGAGTAAAAACGATGCGGCAGAAGGAGCAAAGCAGAATGGCTGATACTACAGAAACAAGACTATATGGTGTTTGTGAGCTGTGTAATAGAGCTTTTATGGCATGTATAAGCACATTTAATACTGTTTAAAGGCTGCATGTGTGAACAGAGAATCCGAATATAGGTTATGCAAGTGATGTTACACACAGCAAGACCAACTTTCACTGAGTGGCAGAGTTAGTGTTAATTTTGAATGTACTAAAAATATGCAAAAAAGAGCTGCTGGGTTATTGCTGTACAACCAGATTCAACATGAAATAAGTGGGACTAACTAAAGCTAAAGAAAGGGGATGTTAACAGATCATTGCAATTTACACACATTTGCCTTTAGTTGGCTATGGAAGGAACCTGAGAAACTGGGAGTAAACAAATTAAATTGAAGACTTAAATTGAAGGCAGTGGGGCTCGACTGTGATCCTTACAACTTACCAAAGAACCAGTGAGTCGTGGACATTGACATGTAGCCAGGAATTGTAATATCGTTGGTGAGCTTTGTTTTGTGTATTTCTCCATCCGGCGTCGAAATCAGCCGCGTATACATGTAAAAGCCAATTCTTGACCATATCATTGTCCATTGCACACTGATTCTTTGGTAAGTTGTAAGAGTCACTGTAGAGCCACTGAACTGCCCATACATTAAGCATGTGAGCATTTTTGTTACTTCCAGTTTCCCTTCTAAAGTTTTGCCACTCAGTCAAACTGAGGGAGTGTGTTCGATGGAAAAGTGGCATCAGTGGATCTATTATGCAAAGACTGAACAATACCAACATTACTACTGATATTGCCCCGGATTTTAATTTATGGTCCAGAAGCAAACTTTGTTTTGGCTATTTAAGTACATTTGGGGTTAAAGGCCAAACTTTTCCTTTAATTCAGTAAACACTGCAGTCAGATTAACTCAGTATCAGTTTTAGAAAGGTCTAGAAGTTCATTCCAGCAGTTCATTTTAAACTGACCTTGTTCTTTATGTAAATATTCTTCCACAAGCTGCGTTTATGACAAGGACCATGCCGCTAACTCTAATAAATGTGCTGTTAGTTTCCCCTGTTATTAACAAATAATTTTGTCCCCCATTGAATTAAATGTGTATTGCTTTACATTCATAACCCGTACACCCAGACTGGAATGTGAACGACACCTCCTTTTTATTACCACACTGTTTTAGTTAACACAAAGCATGCCTTCACCAGCCCATGAAGTCGCTAGCGTCCGCTGCTAGCCTCTCTTGCGCTCTCTGCTTGGCGGGACGACGGCAGTACTGTAATGGAACAATGTTTTATTGGGCACTCGCTGGGCAACAAAAAGTGTATAATCATAATAAAGCCTGGCTGTAATGTGATTGGAAAAAAGTGCAGTTGAGTTTGTAATTACAGCGTCTGTCAGGCTAATAAATAGCGCCGCAGCTGGGGCTGGAATTCCTCAGCTAGTTAAAACCCCCCCTGTCCCTTTCCACCCGTCCACCCCGTCCCCCTGCTGCTGAGAAATAAGGAGTCAGCAGAAAGAGGGAAAGATGGACGGCTTGTAGCCATGTCCTTTTGTTCCATTTTCATGTTCTGTACAGTGTTCTCTGCCTTATAGGGAAGTCAAGGAGAAGAACAGCTGGACAGTGTTAATACTTTATCACTCGATTATAGTTTACTACTATGCTGTTTTAACTCTTTAGCCACTATTCTCCAGACACCCACTACCTGTACTGGATCAAGAAGACATCTGAGAACAGAGCTAGCCTTCCTGATTAGCCTGTTCAGTCTCTTCCTGTCTGCAGCAGACTACCCCACTGATGCATTTATTAACCTTCTACAGTTATGGTCAGGTCTGTGGTCACTATCTATATTACCACTGGCCTAAAACTGCTGGTCTGAAGGCATGGCTCTGCAGAAACACAGGCGAATCCTTGAATGTTAGTGCGGATCAAGCGAAAAAAAACTACCTGGCTACACATGCAACTGTTAAAAATTACTGAAGGGTTTATCAAGCTGTGGGCTAAGCCTGGGAAATAACAATGTAGGTTTTAAGTGAAAGTGACTCTTTGTCATTGTGAACACACTCAAGCACCACAACGAAATGTGACCTCTGCATTAAACCCATCACACGTGCACACGTGGAGCAGCGGGCAGCCACTGCCCGGGGAGCAGTGTAGCGGGCAAGTACCTTGCTCAAGGGTACCTCAGTAGTGCCCGGGCTGGGCCTCGAACCTGCAACCTTCAGGTCCCAAAGGCAGTGTCCTAACCACTAGGCCACCACTGCCCAGGTTTAACTTCGCTACAAATGTTAAAACTGTTACTATTACCTTTTTAGATAAACAACAATTGCTATTATTAATATTGTAAAATTTTATACATGGAATTATAATATATGTGAAGTGAATATTTGTCATTGTGAACACACTCAAGCACCACAACGAAACATGACTTTTAACCCATCACACACATGGTGCAGCAGGCAGCTATCAACAGCACCCAGGGAGCAGTGTAGTGGGACGGTACCTTGCTCAAGAGTACCTCAGTAGTGCCCAGGCCGGGTCTTGAACTTGCAACCTTCAGGTCCCAAGAGCAATGTTCTAAGCACTAGGCTAATGCTAATGTAAATCTAATATATATTTAATAGTAATTTTGTGTGCATCTATGTGTATATATATAACTATTTGACTAATCTTTAGAAACCTCGGTCGCACATTTCCATTCAATTTATAATCTATGTTGAGAGGTTTGAGTCCACTTCTCCACCATAAAAATTGACAAAAAAAGTGTATATTGCCTTTTCTCAATAAACCACACTGTGGAAATCACAATAACTGTTTATCAGATTCAAATTACAATTAACTCTTCTGCTTCCACACACTTATGTGGTGTGATTGGAAAGATCTGCATGTACCACACAGTTCCAAGTGAGCTGTAATTCAGTATGTAATTATTTATATGAAAAGTAAAGAAGCGTTATGGGCCAAGGCTGTTTCAGCCCATCTCTAAGGCGACCATGTGTTTTTTTCAGGTAAAGTGTGACCAGTACTGGCCCACCAGAGGAACAGAGACATATGGACTGATCCAGGTGACGCTGCTGGACACAGTAGAGCTGGCTACTTACTGCGTTAGGACATTTGCACTTTATAAGGTGAGTGAACATAAAAATGTACAAAAAAGGTAAAAACTCCAGAATTCTTCCTTAAGCAGTGACTTAGTCAACTTATTCTCATCTGCAACTCATTGATGTCTGTGTGTGTGTGTTTTCCGTCCACTGCAGAATGGCTCCAGTGAGAAGAGAGAGGTAAGGCAGTTCCAGTTCACCGCCTGGCCTGATCACGGGGTCCCCGAGCACCCCACCCCATTTTTGGCCTTTCTACGACGAGTCAAAGCCTGCAATCCGCCAGATGCTGGACCCATGGTTGTACACTGCAGGTCAGACTATGCCATTTTTCTCTATGGGAACATTGTCACTGTCATATATTGTGGCAAAACTGACACGTTTTTCCATTTCTTCAAATTCCTACTTTTCCATTCACTGGCCACTTTATTAAAAACATAACTTTATTAGAAACCCCAACCTTGTTCTTCTAATCCCTGGCCACTTTATTAGAAACCCCAACCTTGTTCTTCTAATCCCTGGCCACTTTATTAGAAACCCCAACCTTGTTCTTCTACTCACTGGCCACTTTATTAGAAACCCCAACATTGTTCTCCTACTCACTGGCCACTTTATTAGAAACCCCAACCTTGTTCTTCTAATCCCTGGCCACTTTATTAGAAACCCCAACCTTGTTCTT
>JBBPDA010000081.1:1002712-1029796 GCA_037974385.1 Arnoldichthys spilopterus | reverse complement strand
AGAGAGAGAGAGAGAGAGAGAGAGAGAGAGAGAGAGAGAGAGAGAGAGAGAGAGAGAGAGAGAGAGAGAGAAGCAGATGGTTGAGTAAAGAAGATGGAGAGAGAGACAGGAAAAAAGTGGGAGCGAATAAGACGATAGCAGGGTGCCAAAGAGAGATAATGAGGCGGAGAGAGAGAGAGAGAGACAGCAAATGATGAGAAGAGAGTAGATGATGGAGAAAGAGAGAGAGCAGGAGAAAGAGACAGGAGTAAAGAGGTAAAGAATAGGAAAATGCGAGTAAGATGATGGGAAAAGGCGAGAGAGAGCAGATGATGGAGAGAGAGTGTAGTCAGTAGAAGGGGTAGGATGGATGGATGGAGTGCTGTCTGTGTTTATTTGCTTTAATAGGATTTGATTTTATAGATTTTTTTGGCATCCGCTGAAATTCCTCATTTGAGAGCAGCTAGATAAATTATTTGGATTATGGATGCTTTTCCTCTTTTCTCTCACCTCCTTCTCTCTCTCGCTCCCTCTCTCGCTCCTTCTCTCGCTCCCTCTCTCCCTCTCTCTCTCCCTCTCTCTCATTCTCATTCTCACCATTACAAGTTGGGTTGAAAAAAAGAAAGCAGCCCTTGCAACCCCAGCCCTGTGTGAGGATGGAAAGTAGTTGGAGTGGATTTGGACGATAAATTGGAATGTCTAGATGTCGCGGCTGCTTTCATGTTGGAAATAAAGTCTTTTTTCTTCCTCACAGCTCTAGTAGGCCTCATATCCAGATTAACACACATACACACACCACCACCACCAACTGTTCACTGAAATGGTGGGAGTTCCACTAATCATCAACACAGAGACCGCAAGCTGATGTCAAAATGGTTTTAACGCAAAGTGGCACAGATTAAATCGCAGTGACCCCTCCGCTCCATCGCTATTCAGTTGCATCAAATTCAAGTTTTCCCTACTTTCTTCCAAATATCGTTGATCATCCACTACATATTTGGCATATGAAGTTAGTTTCTTAGCATCCAAAACTTTTCTTTTGGGGGCAGTAAGGTCCAGTGGGGGTGATTGGAGTGGATGCTGTTGAATGCGAAAGTGGTGGAGACAAATTTTACCGTTCTTTCAAAAAGTGGTGGAGACAAAATGGCCCTCCACAAAAAATGGTAGAGATTAAATTATTATTAACATAAAGTGGTTAGGGCAAATTTTGCTGATCTTTCAAATAATTTACTTTCAAAAGGCGGTGGGTCTGAAATTCAACTTCCTTTTAAAAAGTGATGGGGATAAAATGGCCCTCGATTAAAAAGTGGTGGGGACATGCCTGCGGCATCCCCAGCATAAATGATGCCTATAGCTATGATTTATAAAGCCACACAAATGTCCTATAAAAAAATGAAATATGTAGAATACAGTGGGAAGTGATTGTAAGCAGTTACCATCCACCGTCTGCTTTTAAGCAAGGTTCACGAAGGACAGATTTCATCTAAATGCATCACGTTAACAGCCAAGCTTTGCTGCAGATGCTATTATAATAATAAGCCTGCAGTTGGTGCTTTCTTTTAGTTCCATGCCTGGCGTGGCCGACGGTGCCCACAGGAGCTTGTGTAAGTGTAATGAGTATTAGGAGCTGAGGAATAAATCAATACTCATGTAGTGGCTGTAAATGGCCGACTACGAAGGATGCTGGCAATCAGAACCATTCCGATTATAAATGAATGCAAATTACAGTGGCATTTAGTCTGGAGAAGATTCCACCCAGCATGTGTTCAGAAAAGAAAAAAAAAAAGTGATGTTTCTGACTGGCTGGACGGGAGCGTTTGCAGTTTATTAGGGAAGGCTACCTACCGTGTCATTTGATGGATGCCATATGTGGGCAATTCTTCATTTTTTGCTCAGTTTTCAGTGTGAACATCCAGACTCAAGGTCTGGCAGCCAAGCGTTAGTTGTGTAGGTGTAGTTTTGCACTATACATATCCTGTGCACTCAAATCTCAACAAAAGCATGACAGTTCTATAGGAGGAGCTGAATTAAGGGATTAAACTAAAAAATAATGTCTTCAACATTTCTAAATTCTACTGTGAGTTTGTACATGTAACTGTACAATATACATTTGCCCATGTGGCATAAAGTGTCTAAACCTACAAAAGAAAGTCTATTGGAGATTACTGCACACCTCCACATGCAGTTTAGTGGGGTATAAGCTTCCGTTATCATCCATAAACTTCCATGAACTAATAATGAAGCAAACCTCAGACACCAAGCTTGTCTTATTGCATGGTTGCATGGTTCTTGCTGCATATCAAGAACCCCCACAAGGCCTGTTGTTTGTGAGATGCTCTGACTTCTCTATTAATCACAATATGGCATAATACTGTGAATTACTCTATTACATGTAGGAGCCATTGATATTTAACCAATGTAAATCAGGTTGAGACCCACAGGGGGCACTAGCTGTTTCTTGGTGCCTCTTTCAAGAGGATAATCAAAGAAGAACCTTTATTTAGAAGTTACAGAGAGGAACAGGGTGTTTATGAGAAGGCCATGAAAGTAAAACTTGCTCTCCTTCTTAATTTATTCCAGCAATTTACTGATAAACTTGGACCTGACTGAGCTGAAGGACAAATGTAATGAAACCCATGAAGACTCCAGGAGTTTTTCATTGGCAGAGTGCAGGTAAGCGTGATGGATGTTTCTGATGTAAGATAGTACCTTAGACTATATCATGAAGCTACTGATTCTGTTTATGAGCATTATAGAGAAGATTTCAGCAACCTGATTTGAAACTGATTAGTTTAATAATGTGTTGGGGGAAACTCTTGGAAAGGATTCTTTGGCACAAGCCCTAGAATAGTGGACCTCAAAGGCCCATTATAAACATTTTTAGTTAAGTAGGAGCAAAAACATGGACCATTTGAGGGTCCTGAGGACTAGTTTGAAGACTTGACCTAGAAAAAATTCTACAGGTTCTTTTAATAAAGACCTTTTAGTGGATGGATCTGTTTACAATCATTTTTCAGAATTACACGCTTCGGTGTGAAAAACCATCTTGAAATTTAAAGAACCTCCTCATATGTAAAGGTTCTCCACCCCAGAACCATATGTAATCCAAAAATCATTTAGGAACCTTTTTTAAGCAAAGTGCAGAGTTGTGTAATGCAATAGTAAATATGATTGAGATTGAAAACTAGTGCTTGAGGTAGGATTCCATTGGTGCATTAGCAAGGACTGGGAGGTGAACACAGGAGGTCAAAATGGTACAGCTGTACACTCTCATAATTAAGATTCCTAGATGGTTATGGTCTTGTAATACTGCTGTGCTGCTTGCAGGTTTAAGTTTTGTCTAAAAATGTTATGAAGGTACATCATTCTTGCATGTTTACAAAAATGAGAACCATTGAAAAGTTCTTTAAGAAACCAAAAGTGATCTCTCTGGGGAGCCCCTGACCAGTTTTTGAGCACCTGTATACAGGACAGTTTGGTAACACCTGCTTTAGGGCACCTGTTAATTGCCAGGGGAGCTACCAAACGCCAGCCTTCCAGGACTGGAGTTGAGAACCTCTACTCTATTATATCATTACAAAGAACACTTTGGTCTTTAAGAGACTCAGAACTTGTTAAGGGAAGCAAGATCTTTCAGTTGGTGTTCTTTGGGTGCAAGACAACACTTTCGGTATTGTGATATCTCCAGTCTCCCCACTAATAACATGTTGCTGGTGTGTCCAACATTTGACCGAGGCAGAGTAATTTTAAAGACTGATGATTTTGGTGCACAAATCATCAGTGGACATTTGCGACCTTTAGAAGCCTAGTAAAAAGGTGGTTTTCTCTGGCAGTCTCACTTTTCCTTTGAAAGTCTCAACATATGTTTGTAATCATCCATATTTAAGCCTTCATTGCCCCTATTTGCCAATGTGAACCTTTTGTACCGTGAGCGTTAATTAATTAGAGCTATATATACTGCCTGGCCACTTTATCCTAAACCCCTTTCTGTAGCTCCACCTTGCTGGTGTACAGTTAGAGAGTGTAGTCTGTCTGTTGATACACCATCTGTGCATCCTTTAGACCACTGGGGTCAGTTTCTGATCACAGAGGGAGATCAGTATTGGGTAGTGGACCACTCTTGACCTAGCAGACACATGCTAGTGATGCTTATAAAAACAGTCTGTAACTGTACGTGTGTTTAATGGAGCTATAAAGCAGGGATTTCTGATAAAAGATGGGTGTTTCTAATAAAGTGGCTGGTAGGCAGATGATTTAGCAGCATTTGCATATTTCATTGATCACTTTGGACAGGAGGTATTTTTGCATATACAGTATGTGCACATTTTACTGTACATGTTCATTTGGTGTTTTAAAGAATCAGGGTATGGTAATGGGACATTCTTTGGTTTAGCATCACTGTACACATGAATTTAAGGCCAGTTCATCATATGTGTTCCTAATGCAAACCTTTACTGCAGTGCGCCTGCCATCTTGATTCAGTTTTTAGGGCAGGTCTGAACACAGTAATTGCACTTGGGTACAGTCTAAAACAACCCCACCAAGATTCTTTAGAAGAGGTGGTCTCTGCCTAGTCCTGAACAAACTGTAGAGTGGTTTGTTTGTGGTGGGAACATGATCTGACCTCAGTCTGGCTCAACTGCCAGGTGTCCTTCATGCATTTTAGCTAAATAAACATATAGAACAGACTCTTAACATATCAGGCTTACTGAGCACATACTGAAAATAATGACCATTAGAATGTGGTTGTTTTGCTCTGTTTGTCTGAGAGTAGCAGTCTTTCCAAAGTGGGAAGCAGTTCAGTATTTCCATGTTTCATAAAAATGCATTTGGCTCTACTGGTAAAGTGCCCAGATAATCACCATGGTTATGAGCAATGCCAGCTTTAGTGCATAGTGACATTTCTCCCACAGTAATATGCAGTAGTCTGAAACAAAGCAGTTTTTTTTCCTTCATTTACTTTCACACTCCTGCCCACGTAAACATCTGACCAATCAGAGCAGAGAAAGTTTCCACATGGTTTGTAACACTTTGAAATGAAATGGAACCAAGAGGAAAAGGCTCCAAGTTCAAACATATTGACTGATTGAGCCTACAGTAATTTAGCCCCATCTATTTATTCTAACACAGTAAAAGGCCAGCCTGTTAGAGCAGAGCTAATTTGTTGGTCTTTAGTGTGCAATAACATCAATGTTTAATTCTAAGGAATAAAGAAAACCAATAATAATAATAAATTTAAAATTTAAAAAATAATAATAATTGATGGTATTTTAAGTATATTAATCCATATGAATTTTACCAATTTTAACTTTTTTCACTTTTTAACATAATCTGAAAACATTTCATGATGGCTAGGTCATTAAAAATTGTCCAAAAAACTTTATCTGTGAACAACACGTCAAAGGTGATTGGTTCATTATGGCGGTAAGGGAGCACCCCACCAAAGCAGGAAGCTAGACCCACTGAACCGGTCCCATTTGCCATCATTGCAATCATTGCACCCCCAATGCATTTGGCAGGAGCTGCCACTGATGCAGCTACAATTAATAGCAATTGTAAATTGCTATATAAATCAGGGATATCATTTGTTAATTTCCTTAACAGTTATACGGTTATGAAAAATACATGCGCTCACCAGAATGTTCCTCCTGTCTATTTAGAACATTTTAACAATGCATTACTTGACTTCAATCTTATAGGCTGGGAGCTACTTGTCATTGAAAAGACACTTTCATAATGTCTTTTGGGTATTGGGTGTTTCTGCATGGTCTGAAGGACAGTGTGCATTTTTAAATAACTCCACTCTGTTCCCACTCCGTTAATGTGGGAAGTTGGTTGGATGTTTTGGAGCGGCGAGGTGGTAAGGTGTACACTCCTCATTGACATATGTGCTGTCATCCTGTTTGAGGCGTCCCAGCGTTCAGAAGCTGTGCTGTAGACACAAACCCATGATTTATTTTGACTGGCGGAGGCTGGGCCCAGATGGCTTGGTTTGGTAATGATGTAAGCCAGCTCGATGGGTAAAAACTCCACTGTGGGCGCTAAATATTTCAATACGCTCCCAAATTATTCAAGCATTTCAGGAGGTGCGTGCATTGAATAAGTCCACCAACACACTGTGGCTTACCCTTGTGATGCCGAAACACTTCGTAATTTCCAAAATAATCCTTTTTTGAATAGAATACAGAGATCAACCATAACACTGACAACCACTGACCAGTAAAGTGAATAACACTGGCTATCTAGTTACATAACACTAGCTCCTGTCATTGGGGTTGTGAGTTATATTAGGCAGCAGGTCAATAGTCAGTTCTTGAAGTTGATGTGCAGAAAGCAGGAAAAATGGGTAAGAGTAAGGATCTGAGCCACTTTGACAAGTAATGGGTAGATGATTCTGAGTCAGAGAGTCAGCAGGTCTTGCGGAGTGTTCCAAGTGTGCAGTAGTTAGCGCCTACCAAAAGTGATCCAAGGAAGGACAACTAGTAAATCGGTGACAGGATCATGGGCATCCAAGGTGAGGAGTGAAGGCTAGCTGTCTGGTCTGATCTCACAGAATGCACCACAATCAGATCCTGCCAGAATTGTGGAGGAACATTCAAATTTCTCGTGTTAAAAATGTCTTTCTTTGTACATGATTATGCATCTAATTTCTCTTATTGTGTAGGAAAATGTCAAATTTCTCTTCTTGCACTAGAAATTGTTTTCTTCTTGTACAAGAAAACATTTGCAATTTTTTGTGTAGAAAATAGTGAACAATTTCTATTCATGTGAAAGAAGGGTATAAAATCTCTCTTCTTGTGCTGACAGAATGCCCATGATAACTAACTGTTAACTAACTTACAGATGCAGCAAATAGAAATGAGGTTAAAAGCAGTAGAGATGTTTTATGTAGTTTTTGGAATTAAGTTTTTAAAACATTTATTTGTAACCATGATCTCAGTGCTGAGGTTTATAGTGCAGGAACAGGTCGGAGGTCATTACAGATCTATTAGAGCGAAAGCTCACAGCCTCCGAGCCCCTTCCCATCAGGACGTCCTGCTGGAGCACCGCACCACCCCCGAATGTTTAAGGCTGTTAACATGGCCACAGCTCTGACTGACGGGCTGGGATAAGCTTTCAGAGGTTTGGTCTGAGCGAAGTGTAGATACAGACCTCCTGATTCTTTCTCGCTCTCTCTCTCTCTCTCTCTCTCTCTCTCTCTCTCTCTCTCTCTCTCTCTCTTGCTCTCTCTTGCTCTCTCTCGGTCTCTTTTCTCTTAAATGGGAAAATTCAAAAGAAGGCCAATGGCGGAGATTAATTTGGGGCAGAGCAAAGATACAGTTGGCCTTGGGCACCAAATCCAGAATGGAAGTCGATGAATTCACAACTACTTCAAACATCTATGCACCCCCACGCGCTCTCTCCCTCTCTCTCCCCCTCTCTCCCCCTCTCTCTCTCGGACTTGAGACTTTCAAACTTTTTGTCACATCCCCCCCTTATCTCTGCTAATTCCTCTGACAGCCCACAGATAAATTCACAGCGGTTTCGGCGCCTGTCACGGCTCGCGGAAATCCCAGAGAAAAAAAAAGAAGAATCATTCTCTCCCTCGCTCTCTCCCTCTCCCTCCTTTTTTCTATTTTTTTAAAACTCTCGCTGACTATTTCCTACACCATGGGACCAAAGGCTCCCATCCCATGGGATGTGGCTTTTCAACACAGGAAGCCATAGAGCAGGGGGTCCCAACCTTCTGCGACTCACCACCTGACCACAGAAAAAGATTTAACGACCCGACTACAGAATGATAGTGTTTCAACCATGATTACTTATGTTACATCCATGGTCTAACCTTTTTTTTTTTTTTTTTTTTTTTGTGTTTATTGTCTGTGTGTTGGTGATGAGGGTGGGGGTTCTGGGTAATTTTCACTTGAAAAATCAAAAGTCATATTTCACTGCCTGCATTTCTACATTTCCTTTACATCAGTAATATGTAAATAACGCTGTCTGCATATCATATTATGAGAATGTTGTTTAAAATAGATCAAATTACAAAGAAATATCAAGAAATAAAGTTGATTTACTTTGGCAATACTATTAAGCAGATTTGCTTTATCAATAGTATCAATAATACTGTGTTCTGATCCAGTGGCACTGGACAATGCAAGAATTATGGCCAGTGACTGGCCATGCTCTGATCCAGCAGCATTGGACAGTGTAATAATTACAGGGATTGGCAGAATTCTGAACCAGTGGCACTGGATTCTGTAAAAAAATTACTGGGAGCAACTGGCAGTGCTCTGATTCAGTGGCATTTTGACACTGTAAGAATTTGTGACCGTGTTTGGCAGCATTATGATCCTGTGGGATTTTTAACTCTAGGAACAACAGGCAGCTATTAGAAGGATTCTGAACCAGTGACACTGGACACTATGAGAATTATTGATTGCGATTGGCAGCATTCTAATCCAGTGGTATTGTACACTGTAAGAATTATTGGAAATGTCTCGTAGTTCTCTGATCCAATGGCAAAGTGCAATGTAAGAATTATAGGCAGCGATTGATCCAGTGTCATTAGACATTGTCAGCCTTACAGTACTCTAATAATAATGACTAATAATAATAATGGAGAGCAATTTTCAGTATTCTGATCCAGTGGCATCGGACATTCTAATAATAATGGTCAGTGTCTGTCTCTCTCTCTCTGTCTCTCTCTCTGTCTCTGTCCATTTGACAGGGTAGGCTCTGGGAGAAACTGCTAGAAGGTGTCAGAGAGAAATAGAAAAGGAGGAAAAGGAACCGAAGTAGTCAGGAGGAGTGAGCAGGAGACTGGCAGAAAGAAAGAGAGATGAGTGAGCAAGGGTGGGTGGGAGGGACATAGGATGAGCAACAGACAAAGAGAAAGAAAGACAGAATGAATCTGCCTTTTTCACTTCATTGACTGCAGTGTCTTCTGGTTCAGAGGAGATGAGCCGGTGACTCTCTTTTGCTCTCCCTCTTTCTTTTGCTGTCTTGCTCTCTTGCTCCATCCCTTACTTTCTGACACTCAGTAAACTTTCCCCTGATCTGACTGTCTCCAAGTGCTCCTGTAACTCCTGCATGAGTGACAACAAATGAGAGACCGAGAAAGAGAGAGAGAGAGAGACAAAGAGAGAGCAACGATGAAGAGGAGAAGAGGAAAAAGTGAGGGAGATGGAGATGGGAAAAGATAGAGGGCAAGAAGGAAAATAGGGAAGGAAAGAGAGAAGAATAAGTGAAATTAGCGGAGAGAGAAGACAGAGGAAGGTGGGGATAGAGAGGAGTGAAAGAGTAATGAAGGTGAGTGATTCGGAGGGAGGGCAGAAGAGAGAGAGGAGGCTGTATTGAGCAGGCTGCTGTTGCTGAATGAGGTTTTTGGGAGGCTGTGCCATTGGCTCGGCGATGAATAGACTCTTATTATCTTTAATGATGCATGGATTCCATTAAAACATTCAGAGTGCATTCGGAGGCATGGGTCATGTAATAACTTGGGGAATGTGGTGAGTGTCTGAGCGTGTGAGCGGCATATCCGTGTGCTTAAGCACTTCGGATGGAGAGTGCAAAAAGACTTTGGCTTTTCTGAGCATTTTTCAAGTGACAGCACAGTGAGATTGGTTATGTTCTGTAATTATGTAAATTACTCCGTCTAACATTTCTGCTGTTCATCAGCGTTAGTCTTACTGTAGCACAGCCTTACAACCACATCTACTGCCTTTAGCTCACGTTTCATCCACACAAGGACACATTTAAGAAACAGGGTTGCTTTCCATTCAGAAGCAGTGGTTACTGCTGGTCAGGTCTTGGTCAATTCTAGCCACAAATAAGGCATCCCCTTATCACATGATGTATCTTGGAAGAGGCACATGCTACATGTTCCAGCTTGGTAACATAAAGCCATTAATGCAATTTTATCTCAACATGCTTGGAGGAGAACATTAAGGGCCAATTCTGTTACATCAGCTAACAGACACCCATGCTGGCTAGCATCATGCTAAGCAATGGAGGAAATTGAGGACCACCCTTCCTACCAACAGACTATGAGAGACCCTAAATGACCCTAATTAACCAGAGAGATCGAGGGCCACCCTATCTGCCCAGAGAGAGTGCCAACCACCCTACCCACCCAAAGAAAGTGAGAACCAACCTATCCATCCAGAGAGCTAGAACCACCCCCAGGTTTAAATAAGACGGGTTCCATTTGCAGCAGGTTGTAATCAATGGCATATAATCTGGAACACCTGATTTTAACTTATGGATTTTAAAGATGTGATAAATTTGTATAAATGTCTTTAATCACCTGTATTTGTAGGAACTGTATTAAAGAGGGTCACATGTTTGCTTATTCAAGTATGCAAAAAAAAGTCAACAATTGTCAAAGAATTCATTTAAATTTTCACATGACCATACAAGTCTGAACTATGTGAGGAGCCCATACAGACAAGGGGAGAATATTCAAACTTTGCAGGAACTAAACAAGAATGAATAACGTCTGAATGATTCGTCACTAATAAAGCTTACATACTGGTAAAAAAAGGTCAAGGACACATTTATAGAGCATGTTTAAAACAACTAGGTTGACCAAAGTGCTGCACAATTAAATCTGTTTAGATATTACAATAAATGTTAAAAGTAAGACAATAATAAGGATAAAAAAAATAAATAAACATAACTGATGAATTTATATAAAGAATAAATGAAATAGATAATCATATAACTGGAAATAAAACTCCTGTCCTGCCCTGCCTTTGGCCTATAGTTAGCTAAGACTAGTTCCAACTTCCCCCATGATGCAAAATGGAAGAAGCGGTTTGGACAATGAATAAAGGTGAATAAAATAAAATGTCATCACCTCAACTTATTCTAATCTCTAGTGGCAGAGTATTCCATAGCTTTGGAGCTGCCACTGCAAAAGCACGGTCACCCCATACTCCTAAACCTACTACGCAGTACATCCATGAGCAGCTGGTTGACTAACCTTAACACTCGAGCTGGAGTATGGAAGCGGAGGAGCCACCACTGTGAACTATTCTGACTTAGTAAGTTGGGTGGAATCGAAACCATTTTATCTTTATAAACTTAAAAGGAAGTGTCTAAGTCAGGACTTATTGTATATTCCCTATTACATATTCCTGGAGAAGATGTGAAAACTCTAACCCTGGGAGCGATTTTCTTTGATTAACTTCAGAACACTGTAGGTCCTGGACTTTATGACTCTGTTAATAATCATCCTCTATTAAAAATCCCTCACACATTTCACAACTAAGCTAAAATTGCACCTGGACAAGCAGATTGCGAGTGTTTGAGTTATGAGGCATTGACAAAATAATATACAGCTCAGGGACTTCTGCTCCATTCTCCCTGCCAAAACATCTGGCTGCCTCTAGGAAAAAAAGAGTGAGAGAGAGAAAAGAAGAAAAAAACTCAGGTTCATTGAGAAAGGTAGAAGCCAGCTGTGGAGGTGACCAGTGAGAAAGAGCTCAGAATGTGTTTCCTCTCCTTTTTATTTGGTTGAGAAACTGGGCAGGCGGCCTCATGATGTCATGTTTTCATTGACTGCTAGCTGGGAGTGTGGAGAGATGGTGGAAGGTTGTGGAAAAGGTTCTGGAAGGTCGCAGAAAGTCTGCTGTGTCTCAGTGCAATTGGCCAGGATGTGGTGCTTTTCGAGTGTTATGACTGTACTTTTGTGGAATTAGTGTTGCAGTTGTGGACTGCTACTTAACTGTCCATACTAAACACACTGTTTGGGAATGAGATAAAGATGATGGCAATGATGTTTAGTAAATCATTTTATTCCATGGGTAGATAATTAAACCTTTTTTTAAGCATTATGTAGATATGTTCTAAAGACAGGTTAAGAACAATGATTAATTCATCCCAATATTTTCACAACCATCTCAACATCTATTTTGACTACATTTACAATTTCACATTTACAATTGCAGGGAAATGTAATTAAAACCTTCCGTTTTTGAGCTAAATATGAATAAAACAGTAACAGCCAACATAAAGCCTGAATGTGGCCATGATATTACTTCAAGAAACAAGAGTAAATTGATATAAATTATGTTGGCTTTAAATGGGAAGTCACCTCACAGTGGTTTTAAGTGGTTTGAGAAGATCAAGAAACATGCTAGAAACAAACAAAAAAATTGGGCAAGCAAAATGATCTGACCGACTTTGACAAGAGCCTTATTGTAAGGCTAGATAAATCAGTCAGATCATCTCCAAATAGCCAGGTCTTGTGGAGTGTTCCAGGTATAAAGAGCTACTGTGGTTTAAAAAGTGAAGGCTGACTCTGATAGAAAGGAGTCAGAACACAGTGCAGCAAAGTCAGAGCTGTTTCAGCAGCACGAGGGACCTACTCAATATTAGGCCGGTGGTGTTAATGTTATGACTGATTAGTGTATACTTGCATGCCTTGTGGGGACTATGCATTCGCATGCACATAATGGCAGTTGTGTATATCCTGGATCTATTTAGTGTATTGGTTGTGCACGTCCTCAGAACTGAACATTGTGCGCAATCAAGTTGCAATATGTGCATAAACAATAGGGGGCGGTATAGGGGCAAGAAGGTGATCGCTCTGCTAAGCTGACTGGCTCACTGTTTGTGATGTGGTGTGTAATAATTGCTAATGTGACGGAGGAAATCATGCTAACCTCATTCAATTGTGTCCATGTTTATTGGTTATATTATAGAATTCTGTGTGCTGTCTGGTGTGCCCTCTAGTGGAATCGTCCAGTAACACGCATAGTACATTGACAAGTGTGTGAACACTTGGTGGGTTTTCATTGCAGAAAACCGAAACAGCATTCGGTAAAAGTCCACAAAACCACTGGGGATGGTCTGTGTTTCCATTGAGTGATGTAAAGAGATTAAAGCTGGGTTTTCTCCCTTTTTGCCATAGCGACGTTCTCCATTTTGATGGTGGTTTAGATCACATCCACCTCAGTAGGGATAGTAGTGTGTGATTGACTGCAGCAAGGGCACCATATTTAAAAAGTATGTTTTGTCTGCTTTCTGAAATAATGCTTTGCCATAACTTCTAAAAAAAAAAACACTCATAAGAGCGTAAGAGTTTATTGTGAAATTCGCGTTTCCATTACTGGTTTTCAGCTTGCCATTTTAAATTGCACATTAAACATGTTAAAGGAATCCCAACACAACCAGTTGTCTACACAAAAGTGTAGTGAAAAACCAGCATCTCCAGCCTTCAGGATTTTGAGCAAAAAGGGTTTTGGTCAGGAACTAAACTGGTGATTTAAATGTATGTAATTTATTTAACTCATGATAACGTGTTAGCAGCAACCTCTCACAAATACATGGTGGAGATGATGTTCCAGCAGTACATTTTTGTATCTACTATCATTTGGGGGGGGGGACTTGTGTTTAGCGAGAGTGAGGCTCTGTGGGTATTTGCAGTCAGAGGCAAGCCCTTTGGATGATTAGCGGCTAATGCCCTGGGATTCACTTCGATCGATGGACGACGGGTGTGTGTGTCTCCTTTCGTTTCTCTCAGCTGTTTAAGTGTCCTAAGGGTTTTCTTCATCCGTTCAGCTCCAATTGACACTCCTGTCCCTCGGGAGATGATCAGAAAGAGCTCATGAGCAGCACAAGCTTCGATGGGAGCAAAGCAGAGATTAGCATCGATCACGTTGGAAGCAGATACTCTTCAGCAGACAACAAGGCTGGTCAAAAAAAAAAAAAAGAACTCCTTGCTTCTCATCTCAATGTTTAATGTTTATCCAGGTATGCTGGAGAAGATGGAACAATAAAGTACAAGGTCATAAATGTCAAGGAGCAGATCGAATAGATTAAATCATTTTTTGAAATGCTCCAAATTAACCACATGTGAAATGAGAATGAGGAGAAAATGGTGCCTTGGTGCAACACCTGGGTGGCTTGTTGGTTGGTTTGTTGGTTTTCCATAATGGACGAGATGATCAACGAGATGACTACCCAATTTTTGATTTCTCATGTTTCTTGAAGTTCATGTGACCAAAGTCCTGAACTGAGATCTGTTTAAAGAAACCTACTATGCAAATGGGGATGGGTCAAAGATGCAGGGTTGGGATTTAACTGGTTATCTACAAGGAGATTCAGAGTGGTTTGACATAAAATAGTCCATTCTAGAGTCCAAATTGTCTACATTGTTGGAGAATGGATCCAAACATCTGACTTCTCCTGAAGTTCCCTTACAAAAAGTACTTACATTAAATGTTTATGAAGATGCTGCCTGATGCTGGAAACCTTGTTTTAGCAGAGTTTCGAGAAACTAAACCTATTCATGGTGGAGGGGTACATGCAGGGCACTGTGAGGTAAAATAGTCCCCACAGTGATTTAGATTTAGGGAAGAATACTTTACATCTTTGACATTCCAATCCCTGACTGAACAATTGCACACCAAACCCACTCTGGATGACTGATCCTAGAGGTTGAAGAAATATATATATTTTTTTTTTAAATCAGTGGAATTTCCTTTTCAGTCAAGAACTAAAGATTGTCCTAAGCTTATGACAGTTGTGAGGTTTGGCACATATGGCTAAATGGGAAATCCTCCATGGTGCATTAATGATTTTGTTTTAGGGTCAGGAGTGATGAAGTCCTGCATTGTTGGAGAGTTTCCTGCTCAAACACACCTAAATGAGGTCAGCAGGTAGCATGTATGTTTTATGCGTTAAGAGTAGGAAATTTAACAACCAGCAAAGGCTTAGGGGTTAGGACCTTGCCCTTGTGAACAGAAGGTTGTAGGTTTAAAACCTGACCTGAGCACCACTGTACTGCACCACTACACTGCTCAGAGGGTACTGTTGATAGCGGCCATGTGCGATGGGTTAAATGTCACATTTCATTGTGGTGCACATTGTGTGTGACTGAGTGTGTTCACAATGACAAGTCACTTCACTAATCTGTACTGGTCCTCCAGGTCCTCAGTTTGCCTGATATGGGTCTTCTCAGGTACTGGAAGGCTATAGCAGTCCACTCACAAAAGACTTTGTAATTAGCTGGTGAGGTTTGTTAAATGAAGAGAGACTCTGCAGAGCAGATTTAGACACCCCTGTTATGTTCACAGTGGGATCAGCAGAGTTGAATTAAGGCCTCAGGAGTTTAATTTAGCTTACTCCTACGTTCGAATTTAGCTCAGGTCTGGGGGAGTTAATCCAGAACCTGCCTAGTGTCACTGCTAAGCTAATTACAGTGTTTTCATTACATTAGCTTGGGCTAAATAGTAATGTGGGTATTATACTTTTTACCTCCCCACTTAAGGTCATGGTGTAGACTCAGTGAGCTGAGTCATGCTCCAGCCTTAGGGAGGCTAGAGCCAACTGGCTGAAATACTAGCAGAGAATGGACAGCATCACGGCATCTGGAGGAAATGATCACACACCGGTGTATTTACAGCATACAAAAGGAAGCCAGCCCCATATGGTGAAAAAGAATCGGCCTGTGAGTTTGTATTTCTTTCCCCTTTTTATTTTGCATTACCTCATCGTGTGATGGATGTGCAGCACCACACCTGCACACACACTTCCAAAGCAGTGTAACCCCCCTCTAGCCAGCATGGAGAAAGCTTTGCGCACTAGGGGAGTAAAGGCTAAGTGTTTTCTTGTTTTTCACATGACCCTTACGAGCTCTGCTTATGTATGTTTGATAAATACTTCCACATGTCACGGCCAAGGCCGGTGATATTTATGGGATGCTGATGCTAATGGCTAGTGGCATTCCAAATCGAGTGTTGGAGTGAAAGCCACTTTATTACTGTATAAAACATGGAAATGCTGCAGCCAGTTTCCAAAAAAGTTGGCTATGTAAAATATGAATGCTGTTATATGCAAATCGTGTAAACCAATGTTTCATAGAAAGTAAAACAAAGACAACATATCCAGTGTCAAAACTGAGATTTTGTTGTTTTAGGAAAATTGGCTTTTTTAGAAAATAAGGTTAAAAAAAAGCTGGGACAGGGATAACAAAAGGCTAAAAACCCTGGTGGAACATTTCACAACTGATTACTGTAGGTTAATTGGCACCAGATCAGAAACATGACTGAGTATAAAAAGAGCATCCCAAAGAAACTGCATCTCTCAGAAGTAAAAATAATGAGGGGATCACCACTCTGTGAAAGACTTTAGTAATAGCATTCCTTTTTAATAGTTTATCACTTTGGTTTTTTTCCATTTGTACTAATTCAACCCAGTTGTTCCCCTAAATTATGCCACGTGACACCACCAGCCTTGGGAGAGTAAGGGCTAGCACATGCATCCTCAGACTCACATGAAGTCACCCACCACATATTTTCGAACTGCGGCTAGCACGACTTCGTTGGACAGCATGATGCAATAGGAAGAGAAAGCTAATTGCCAAATTGTGCAATTTTAAATAACAGATGCCAGTGCTGACTAGCATCACACTGAATGATAGAGAGAAGGAGAGAGCATCTAAAATTATGAGCATAAAAAGAAATTATATTCTAGAAAATTCAAAGAAATGCACTTCTTTATCTACAGTACATAATATCATTAAAATATTTTAAAAATAGGGAGAAATCTCTATACACAAAGCACTAAGCTCAAAACCAATATTGTATGGACATGATCTTTCTAAGGTGGCCCTGCAGTCAAAGCAGACCTGGTTCTGTAATCACCACATGATTTCCTCCCAAAACCCCTGTCTGTGAACGAAGTTCATTACTGCATAAACAAATGCAAATGCAAAACCATATTTCAACATGATCCAGAAATGCAGCTGCCTTCTCTGAGCCTGAGCTCATTTTTAGATGGACTGAGGCAAAGTGGAAAACTGTCCTGTGGTCTTGGATGTTCTTAATTTGAAATTCTTTTCAGAAATCAAGTCAAGTAGAAAGTACTGAATGACACCGATGGGCATCATAAATAATATTAACTTTTTGGTGCACATGGGACTGTTGAAGACATTACAATCAAATAAATTCAGCAAAGCACTTTGGTTCGCATTTAGTAGGTAGACTCTGTGATTAGCATGAAGGCTTTTATGATTTCTTTCATAATTTACTGACTTATATGAGCCTAATAAATTCAAAATGGCCATCTTTTGAGCAGACCTGCATGGCTGTCTAAAATAAGCCCAGTTTAAAGGAAAACCTTTTTAGGATAAGGTTTAGATTTCTCAAAAATAAAACATTGACATATGTAATACTGGTATTAATGGCATTCACATCAAATCATGTATACAGTACTACATACAGCAGAAGAGTTTCAGCAAGAAATCAAATGCTAAAAATTGTATTTCATGAATCGCTGTAAAGCTCCGTATCCTTAAACAAATGTCCCTCCACTGATGGAGCTCCACTCTTGAAGTCTCCAAAGCAGCATTTTAGTGAAAGCAAACACTCTGAACTTTCACCATTACACACACATTCCATCAATTTGTTTGTTAAAGTGATCATTTAATATCCCTCAAGAGAAGCATATTTTCATGCAAGTGTGTTTTAAAGAAAAACCACAAGAATTTTTTTCCTGTGTGTATGTGAATGGACAAAATGAGTAAAACAAACGTACCATCACTCACCGGCAAAACATGGTACCGCAAAACAAACACACATCAGAATATGAGTCCTCACCACTGCCCAGCTTTCACACAGTATTCAGGCTTCTCTGTTGGCTCTACAGAGGTGAAGAGTAAAGTGAAAATTCTGCTGTAAAGGGAAACATTTGTAGTGGTAGTTGGATTCGTCAAGTACTTAGTACTAGAACAAGTTAATATGGTAAAATAAAATAATGGTAATTTAATTAGAACTAAGGTGCTCTATAATGCTCATATGATCCCCACAGTCATTGTGACCGAATGTAATACTCTACAGGAAGTCTAGGGGAAGGCATGACCCCTAGTAGACAGTACAATGTGTTTAGGTTGAGAGCCTTTAAAAATGAATAAAAGTGAAGGGCCAATTGATATTTAAACCCTAAAGGGCTTAAAACCACAAAACACCTTGTTTGCTTTTATATAGTATATGCTTTACGTTTTTAGGAGTTTCAGTGCTGCTGAGTTTTGAGAGAGCTTCTCTCTTCTTTTTTCCCTCTCTTTTTTGGTCCCACAGCTACCAAAAGGGATGCCAAGCTACAAACCCAACAATGATTTATCATCTTTTCATTCTGTCTAACCTTTCCTGACAAAGTTAAACTCTCACCGTGTAAATTGTCTCTGAAGTGTGCGCGCACACACACACACACACACTCACAGATCTAGCTGGCCTGGGTAAGAGGAAAGAAATAGAGGAGAGAAAATAGAATACAATGTTTTGTAAATTCCTTCCAGAAAAAAAGAAAACAGTACAATCCAGTATGAATACATTAGTAGTATTATACATGGCTTGGGTTGACAAACTGTAAATATTAAAATTGTAATATATATATATATATATAGCAGTTGGAGTAATTTAAACTAGTATCTGCAGTGTTTGTTTAATCAATGGTCAATCTAATTTGAAGCCCCTCCCCTCCTGCCCCCAATAGAATTATGTATCCCACCCCCTTTACAAACAACAAATTTGAATTTGGCTCTACATAGTCAAGCCATGTCTGTATATTTTCTAAGAGTTGTAAGCTGTAACTGCCATTGCTAGCAACATTGGCCTCACAGCTCCAGCTATACAGCGAACGTGTCTTGGCTGATGGACCACATCCAGACATCCAAACTGGCACTTTTACTGACCTGTTCCAAGTTTAAATGTGGAAATGAGTCGATTTAGGTGCTGGGGAAAGTGCTGAGGTCATTTTAATGTTGTTTAGTGTTTACTTGTTGATTTATTTACAAACCGTTTGGGTCAACACTGCAATAAACACAGCACACACACACACATTTATGGCCACTCTGAAGGATAATGATGTAAAGGGCAGTTTCAAGTGTGATAGTTTCCCCTTCAGATGCTGAATTAATACCCCTGACTCTTTCCTCTTGAGAAGATTTTATTCTGGAGCAATTATTCATGCTCCTTGATCCAACCATCCCACCCCCCACCTCCCCACCCCCAATCAAGCCCCCCCTCACCCCCCTCACTCTGTCCACTGCTGTTGTTTATGCAGGCTGTCCAGTAATTGCTCTTGAACATCTCTGAGTTTTCCTGGGTCTTCATCTTCAAACTGCGGGGAGCCATTAGTCTTCCCGCGGCCCCTTTTAGTGCTCGACAACTGACATTAATTACAGCACTTAGAGCGGCTTTTAATTACACTCAATTATGCTTCTCGTTTAATAACGAGTGGCCCGAGCTGATAGGTAGATTGATAGTCTGATAGATTGGTGAGAACATCCTTTTGTGTGCGTTCCAAAATTAACGTGGTAATTATGGAGTTTCTGCGGCTGGCAGAATGGAGGGGAAGGGGGGGGGGAGGGGGTGAGGGGAGGGAGAGAGAGAAAGAGAGGGGAAAAAAGATGGGGGCAGAGAGAGAGAATGGAAGGAGGAGAAATCGAGAAGGGAAGGAGAGAGAAAAAATGAAAACAGAAGGAGAAAATGGAAGAAGAGAGATGGAAAGAAATGTGTGTGGACAGAGAAAGGAGAAGAAAGAATGAGAGAGAAAAGAATGGTAGAGGTAGAAAATAAGAGAGAGGAAAGGGTAATAGACAAAACTGAATAAGAGAGAAACTGAGAAAGGAGTGATAGAGAGGAAAAAGAGAGAAAATGGGAGAAGAAAGAGAAAGGGGTTGGCAGAAAAAGAGAGAGAAAATGAAAGAAGAGAGAAAGGAACGGCTCACTAACGTTAATTTTCAAAATGCTACAGTTTCCACCCTATTCCTGAAGACCCCAGTCACAGCACAATGTGTTCCCATGTTCCCGCACACCTCACTCTGGCCTTATAATCAATGGACGTTAATGTAAAGACTTAATTTTCTACCATTTTTATTGGTTAGTTGTTTGCAATTTTTACACAATAAAAAGATCAGCTTTTTTATGTAAAAAACAAAAACTTAGGTGTTCTGACAGTAATATGTATATGGACATTTCATTTCCACATGCCTAGTTTGTACCCTCTTATAGTCCCTTTGAACGAAACAGCCTGATTTTGTTACTGTGCCTTTAAGCCTGCTAGATGTAAATGACCTCTGTCTACGATTGGCTGCCTTACATTTTTGCAGGAGTAAATGGCTGTAAGCTGAATGACGGTCAATCAGTATGTCACAAAAACAATTATTGCATCACAAAATTAGTGTTACATTGTAAATTGTTTTTAAAAATATTTTTTTTTAAAGAAAATTCTTTTTACTGGAATATGGGCTTATCTCATCCTACTGCATTTTTCATCCACTTTTCATACACTGCCACTGCGTCACAAAAAAACCCCCATTTCATCTGCACCCTGATGTGTTTGGCATGAAAGAAGCGCATTCATAAAAATAAAAATGTGATCCTGATCTTGGCACAACAGTGATGAAAATTGCATATGCAGAGCTAGAGAAGTGCTGACAAGCTGCCCACTGCGGCCTCCTCTGGTCAGTTTGAGTTTAAAAAACAGAAAAACGTACAAGAGGAAGAGTAAAGTGATAAATCTTTTAAGTAAATAATTTGTGCTACATCAAATTTACAGCCAAACCCCTTTCCAGTGGAGGCATCCTAACTGGAAGATGGAATAATAATACAAGTGAAATTTCTATGCTTTCTTTTACAATTTCTCAAGTCCGACGTATGAACTGGGTTCAGTGCTGATAGGTTCCATTATTGCTATTTTAGGTAAAATGTCAGTGAGTTATTTGTTGTCTGCTAAGTTCTAGATAAAAAGCTTTTAAACAACAATATCCCTCATGCTGGTGTCATAATATTACAGATAAATATATAAATGCTGTAAATATTAGAAGTAACTCTGGTAAGCGGGATGGGGGGGGGTTGCACGCACAATGAATAGGGAAGGTAATGCAACACTTGAGATGATGTCCCAAATGATTCAACAGTGTAATTAAAAGGACAAATGATGTAAAACTGTCGTAAACCCAAAAATAAAAATGTCAAATTCTGCATTTGTTTATATTTACAAAATGCATTTAAGTTAATCAGTGAAAACACTGGAAACCTTACCTTTGAACTTGTATCAGTTAAATAAAAGTTAAAGATCCTTAACAAATCACACATTCTTGTTTTATTGCATTTTACTACATTTTCCAACTTTTCTAGAGAGTAAATAAAAAAAGCAGTGTGTAGGGGAGCAGAAAGTGATCTAGAGTAAAAACATGGAGCAGAAAACACAGGGAGGTATCAGATTCCGGGATCCACAGTGTAAAAGAGAGCCATGATTCTTTCTGTGGTTTTATTGGTTTTTACTATTTATTTCCCTGATAAAACTGTTTCCAGTAAAATGCAATGTGCATATGTTTCTTCATCTTCTCAGTCTATAGTTATGAGATTTTACCTGTTTTCTGCTTGATTGTTAGAACCTGTTAACTTTTTAAGAGTCAGTTACTTAGGCTATGTTGATATTTACCCCAACATCCCCCTGGATAATTATACGGTGCTTTAGAGTTAGAAGCTTACAAAGTAAATAGTAGTAAATGTAGGGGCTGTAAATTAAGGGATAACCAGTGAAATAAAGGTGAGAAATAGTGAATTTTTTCACTGAATATTGGATGAAAACCTCGTCTGTTCTCAGGAACAGCTCCAAAAACGCAATGAGACAGTTCAGTGTGGCTACACAGATGGAAAGGTAACCACTCTAGCAACCCTTTCACCGGAGGGAAAATAAGAAATGATGTCAGATGAATTATGTCATTGTTAAAACGTAATTGCATCCAATTGCTCATATTTATTTGACACAGAGCAGTTTTCCCGCAGGCCATAGTGTTTTCTTAGTCATGAAGCTGGGCCAACAGGATGATGACCGCTCCGCCTCGCTTTAGAAGAATGGGTGAATTTTTTCTCACCGGCTTAACACATTGTCTCTTCTTTGAACCTCAAACAAAGGCATCGACGGAATATTTATGCAAAAAAAAAAAAAGACAGTACTCCTGTTATAAGCCGACTGAGAATTGCAATGAGTCACATCTGACCTTAAAAGAGATTTTTCTGTTTATAAAGCTGCATTGTCTTTATGACCTTAAAAGAGGCCTGCATTGTATATTACTTCCAATAATAACCAATCAGTTACAACACTGAAGCCACTGGCAGGTAAAGTAACACTGATGATCTGGTTATAGTGGCACCTGTCAAGGGAGTGGGACGTATTAGGCAGCAAGTGAACAGACAGCTCTTGATGCATAGGTTATATGTTGGAAGCAGAAAAAAGGCGAGAAGACCGAATAAGAGCATCTCCAACACAGCAGCTCACGTGGGTGGTTCCAAAGATGGTTGTTACCAAAAGTGTCAAGGGAAAAAGACCCAGTAAACCCGCAACAGTGTCATGGGCACCAAAGGTTCATTTATAGCATGTGTAAAGGGTAGAATAGCTTGTCTGCTACAAATCCATAGAAGAGCACCCAAAAGCGAAAGCTGGACAATAAGTGTGGCTAGTACGCAAGGCTACATTAAAAAAAAAAAAAAAAAATGTTAAAAGTTGATATTGTGGGTATGCATGTGTGTGTGTAGAGCTGGAGTGTATGAACTGCAGTTTGTAAGGTTTTTACAAGTCTGTGTTCTTTGAGCGGTTACAGAGGGGCTGATGACTTGTGTAGCAGCAGGTGGGCTACAGTCTGTACTGTAAACCTGTATAGTGGAACTATGGGGTTTCTAATAAATTGCCAGTGAGTGGAAGCACAAGGTGGTAGTTTCCAGTAGAGCTGTCTGTGAGTGTAAAGTCAAGTGTTTCTAATAAAGTGGCTGCTCAGCATATACATTTCATGCTGCATGGGTGGTTGAAGCAGTGGGTGAATGCGATTTGAACCATATGTCGCTTCACCCGTTGTGGTTCAGCTTGGGCCAGGCTGACGGCCACGTGACCTTTAACACGGCATTGCCTTTCAGAAATTCTGATTCTGCAGCATCTATGATGTGCAGTGATCAACATAAAATTGCCTGTCGGAAAAATAAGCAGTTTGGTGTGGTCATTGACCACAGCAGAATTTGATCGCTCCAAGGTCACAGCAGGAAATCTAAACCAAGAGGGGGAAATAGACAAGCCCTGATTATCCACAGAACGGGTGAAATCGCAGAAGAGTTTAGTGGGAACTTTCTCTTTCCAGGGAGAATAAGTGATCATGTGGTCACTTAAAAAGGAATTCCACAAGTTTTTTAAAATCCTCCATAATTCAGTGTAAACGGAGTCATCCCGAATGGGTGTGGTGTGAAATGGTTTAAAATGGAATTTCTTTAAAGTAATAGTGAATGGAACCAGACATCGTTTCTAACACAAATAGCCATTTTATTTACTCTTTTCCAGAATCAGATTAAAATGATTTTTCAGTTGAAATTCTCCACTGACCCTGACATTTGGTCCAAGATTAAATCTAATCCATGTCTGGGACTTTGGACCCTTATGTAGTAACATGAGGGAGATTTTCGAGGAGTTTATACATCTGGTTCCATTCACAACTGTTGTGAACAATTCTTAGTAAATGTCTCCTGCATACTGCATATAGTCCCAAAGCATTGTTTCACAAGAATTTGTGACTTGTTTATTTTCTGGAACTTTTATTTGACTAATTATTTTGTAAATATTACCAAATTTAAATTTAAAGGCAATTTTAATGGCAAATTTGATGTTATTGTCTTGCTGAAATAGCCATAGACTGTCCTGGAAAAGATGTTGCCTTTATGGCAGGATATGTCTCTCTAAAATCCCAATATACAACTCCACATCAATGGCAACCTCACACATGCAAGTCTCCTGTGCCTTTCTCTTCATGTAAGAATTTTAGGCTGCATTTCTTGATGCACTGACAGATTGTGTTGAGTGACCGAGGTTTTCCAAAGTTCTCTCAAGCTCGTTTGGCAATATTTATCACAACAGCATGACAGTTTCTCATGTAGTTCCTACTGAGGGTTCGAAAATCACACCCATTCAACAGTAGTTTATGGCTTTCCCCTGTACTGTAGATGATGAAAGATTTTTGTCTTGTGTTGAGAAATGTATTTTTATGAATTGACTCACAATTCTCCCATAAAGTTGGTACTGAGTCACGGCCCATTTTTTCTTTGAAGAGACTGAGCCTTCATGCTCTTTTATATTTATTCATTATCCTTTTTACCTGTTATTAATTCACCTGCTTATTGTAGAATGTTTCTAAAAGGCACAACTTGAATACTCAGTTATTGCAGAAATCAAATTTTAAATATTTTTACATTAACAAAATATAATCAAGTTGGTCAGCCAAAACATTAAATGTATTCAATTAAAAGTTTTACAATTTACAAATTGCACATTTTTTGATTTTATTGGATTTTACAAAAGGTCCCAATTTTAACAGAAATGGAGTTTCGATTTTAGTAACACTTCAAAGGCCAGCATCCATAATGCTACATGACCAGGACAAATGTCTTTAATGGCAAATAACATAAACCTACATTAACATTTATAAAGGGTCATTCCTTCAAGCTTCACTCATCATAAAGACTGTTTTAATTAATTTCAGAACAGAAAGTTTCATGGTTATTGATGCTTCTTGGAATAAGCCTTTATTAAATTGATCATGACCTGATTATGCATCTTTCATGTAGCCTTATTAACACTGCCCTGCAGGAAGGAGTTATGCTTATTTCTATACTTTCTAAACATGGTAAATGTAGCAATACGATGATACAGCCAATATTTGAAAGGATATTAAGGCTTATAAGGTAAAAGAATTATCAGACATCTTTATTCCACTGTGCTCTGTTAGTTTTATAGCTTGTTTCCTAAATTCCAACTATAAATGTTCAAGTTATTGGTATAAAGTTGTAAAGAGGTCTGCAGAGTGATGGAGGTAACACAATTTTCTAATCTTAACTGACGCATCTGTCACAGAGTGGTGAAATGGGGTCTGTGTTGGCAGATGAAAGAAGAGCAGAGATATTATCTTTGGCATCTGGATCATATTCGGGTAAATTCTGCTTGCTTGTGCAATTCTGCCTTCAAACACCATCCTTTCAGCTTCACTGCTTTTTCCAGTATATTATTCCAATAACGATGTAATTACAGTGACTGTAATGCTTATACAGCATAGGGAAACTTGTGAAACTCCAATCTCTTCAAAGTGTTCTATTTTCTAATAGCAGCATTATTGGATTCTGAATCAGTTTTGTCTAACAATGATTGAATGATTTGACCATATTTAAGATATACTTTGTTTCTGTTCTGGTGAACAGTTTTTCCTAATTAACTCCTAAAACCGAATAACATCCATTTACTTATTTGAAACAAAATATATTTATATTCATTTTTAGAGCGTTTATCCAGTGTCCACTGTGAATGTTTCAGTACTACAAATGATTCTGTATTTACTATGGATTATTCAGTTGAATTGTTCAGTTACTACTATGAATAATTTTCTGAAACCATTGTAAATTATATACTATAAATCATTATGTATCTAATAATATGAATAATCCAGTACCTGCTACAAATTATGCTGTATCCAATGTGGAATTTTTATTATCCACTATAAATTGTTCAGTGACCACTATTATTCAGAATTTACATTAAATTATTGTCTACTATAAATTGTTTAGTGTCTACTTTGATAAGTAATAATAATAGTACATAATCTTAAATTGCTCAGTATGAATTATTCAGTATCTACTAGAAAACTAATGTAGGAAATCTGTATTTTTCAGTGTTCATGTGCAGATTTGACATGATATGTGTCAGTTTCCTTTTGGCAAATCATGCTGTTTTCTTCCCTTAGCATTTTCCCACTGCAGTCATTTCCCTCATACACACAAAAAGAAGTTTAAAACGGCCCCCGTGATGGCCACCTCATCTCAGAAAACACACGCAAAGCATATCTTCTTAAATCTTCCCCACAGCAGAAAGAACAGGTGTTCAACAGCCTCTCTCCAGTGTCTCTTAACAATCCCTGCTTTCCTCATTCATTTTTAATGTGTGTCTCTGTCTCTCTCTTTCTCTCTCTCTCTCTCTTTCTCTCTCTCTTTTGTGGCACAGTTAGCCGTATAAGTGTACAGACTCTTAAAGTGATAAAACAAACTAATGAAAACGCCATAATGAACTCGGCACTGAAGTCCTAGCATCTAGTCTCTCGAGGGCACTAACACTGAACTACAAGCACAAATGTCTGTAGAGTTTGGTTTCAGCGCTTCATTGTGGCAAGAATCTGAAACATAATCTAGTGCTGGTTCTTCAAAGTTGTTATGGCAGTAAACTGCATAACTTGTTTGGTTTTCAGTGAAGGATCTCACATATGAAGCCTGATGTTTTTGTTAGTGGCATTGCTGGGAATCAACCAGCAAAAAGGGAACAACAGGACTTCAGGTCAGTGAATCTCAAACCTGGGGCCTTGCCCCCTGAGAGACATTCAAATCTGTACGACTAGTTTGTTTTCAACTTGTTTTTGGCCATTTTTAAAGAGAAGTGATGTGGCAAGAAGGTCAGGGACAGCTGTGCAGAAGCCAGCATAATGGACAATGTTTTGGTTTGTAGGTATTGGACAGAAATGGTGGGTGAAACCAGTTATATACTCATCAGAAAACCTTATTATAGGGCTGTAACTATTCATTATCGTAGTAACTGAGTAATCCAGCCATTGCTTTGATGATTAATCAAAAATACATGCAGTTTACAATAGCAAACATTTTATTTTACTGCTTACTGTGCATGCTTTCATAAGATTCTGCTACTTGAAGTTTCCTCCTTTTCAGTGTTTCTCACAAAATAAAAGGTGGTGTGGGTTTACTTAAGGCCAAGGTGTTATGGGTAATGTAGTGCTATAGTGCAAAAGAGGGTGGGAATAAGGGCAGAAATTTTGTGTGAAAGTTTGGCTTCACAGCCAATTGCCTAGCTGGCCATTCTGGGTAAGTGCAAAAACACAACACAATGGCTTCCCTGTTTTACCGGCCACGGTCGCAAGTTTAAACATCTGATTTTTTATTGTTTAAATTCAGTGTGAACTGTGGCAATTTCTCTCTTGCTCTTTCTCTCGCTCTTTCTCACTCACACTGTGTGTGTGTGTGTGTGTGTGTGTGTGTGTGTGTGTGTGTGTGTGTGTGTGTGTGTGTGTGTGTGTGTGTG
>JBBPDA010000081.1:981505-993774 GCA_037974385.1 Arnoldichthys spilopterus | reverse complement strand
AAAATCAATATTTCCTGCCAGGTTTCAGCATGTTTCTTGTAATGCCGGTGTAAGCTAGTCTGCATTATTTATGTGGTGCACTGTTAGCATGAAACGGCCCTAGTCTGGAGTTAATTTGTGGTTAAACACATGGCTGTGTGTAAGTGGCCTCACTACTGAAGCACAGCAGTGAAAAACTGCATGTACTGTGGTGAATTATTGATGGGGAATGGAGGAACATTGCTTTCTGCATGTATCTTGCTCATTTTCAAGCTGGCCTGTGTTAACAAACAACAGCCAGTAGTGCTGTCAGGCTGTCTAGGTGAGTATCCTAGGACTGAGGAACATAGAAGAACTCTGGATGAGATCTGCCTGAACATTCTGGAACCCTGGAACATTGTAGAACACCAGCTGAGATCTATCTGAACATTTCAGAATTTGGGAACTTTCTAGAACTTATAAACACTCCAGAACATAGGTTGACATTTATCTAAGCATTCTGGAACTCAAGAATGTTCCACAACACTGGCTGAGTAATATCTGAGCATTCTAAAGCTTACAAACACTCCAGAACAGTCCACAACACTGGTTGAGTAATATCTCAACATTCTAGAACTCCAGAACATGTCACTACACTGGCTGAATAATACCTGAGCATTCTAAAACCTAAACATTCCAGAACATTTCACGACACTGGCTGAGTAATATCTCTGCATTCTAGACCGCCGGTAGAGTTCAGGAGTTATATATGAGCTGTATAGGAGAGTCAAGAGCAGAGAAGAACTTAGAGTAGGCTCTATTTGAGCTTGTAGAATGGAATGAAACTTTTGCAAAAAAAAAAAAAGTTGGAAACTTTGCAAAAAACCATTAGCATATCATCACAGCGCTGATGTGTTGATGGAGCACATAAGACGAACGTTCTCATTGACCTGACGAGTGTGATTTAGTATTGGATTAAAACATCCTACCACAAGAACCCTAATTGCACCGAGTCGGTGATGCCTAATGGAGCCTGAATTGACTTGATTGCTTACCGCACTTTATGCTAACTTAGCTCATCTAAAGAAAACCTCAAACTTTCCTTTTTTTCATTCCTAATTTCAGGCTGGAACTTCGAATCTGCCATGAATCCTCTTTGCTAAGTGCCTCAGTTGCAGGAATTGCTTGTTAGATTTAAATCAAACTGAAAAAAAAGAGTTTCTAGGATTGCTAAGCTAATGAAAGCTGAAGTGAGGCTGCTGAGCAATTTACTTCTGTTCCGGCCGTCACTGATGCCAAAAGCAGGCTGAACACACAACCCATACACACACAACAATCAGCCATATTATTAAAACCACTTGCCTAATTGTGTAGATACCCCACTTGCTGCCAAAATAGCTCAACTCCATAGAGGCATAAACAGCCAGTTATGGTATCTGGCACCACACAGCAGATCCTTTAAGTCCTGTGAGCTGCGATTTAAGTCCCCAATGGATCAGACTAGTCCAGAACATCTCATTGATGCTAGACTGGGTTAAGATCTGGGGAATTAAGAGGCAAAGTCAACACCCTGTAATGAGGCAGGGTGCAGGAACCTGCTGAAAAAGACCACTGCCATTAGGGAACATTACCACCATGAAGGGGTGAACTTGGCTTGCAGCAATGTTTAAGTAAATGACTTTGCCTAAGTGTCCAAGTAATACCCACATAAATGCCAGAACCCAGCAAAACATTGCCAAGAGCATCACACTGCATCCACCAGCTCACCTCCTTCCCATAATGTATTCTGGTGTGATCTCTTCACCAGATAAGTGACACACACACACCCAGCCATCCATGTGACATAAAAAAAACATGATCCATCAAACCAGGCCACCTTCTTCCATTGCTCTCTGGTCCAGTTCTGATGTTCATACAGGTGCTGTAAAGGTTACAATACAGCACCTGCACAGGCAAGCCGGGGCGGTTAAGAGGTACGCTCCATTTTCACTCAAACCCAGGAGCCTTCCCTTACAAGCAGCCCCCAGTTATGCAGTGTACGCTAGCAAACAGAGCACCTTGATTACATCCTGTACCAGCAGGAAGCGGTGAGTTTTAATGTTGTGGCTGATCTTTGCACATGGTCTTGGTATTCATACCTAACTGGAACCTAAAATTGAGGACAAGTGAAAGCTAAAAGAAAAGAAGGAAAGGTAGCTGACACTTCCTCCGTCAAGGATGCAACACGCCCTGAAATATTTAAGACTTGCTTTCAATTATTCATGCTGGTTCCACCCAGTGTGAGTAACAGTAATCCATTCCTACACCAGAGGCCCTCTGTGCCTGAACAAATGGCTTGTTGTTTTAATGTAATTTGCCCCGGGAGGGTTTGTGGGTGGCTAAGTGTAATATTTGGCAAGGGGAGCGAGTGCAGAAGTGATGTAGTATTTAAATAAAGCAGATAAAAAAAAAATGCTGCCAGACTCTTCCCATGAATCTTCTTCCAACTCCAGCCGGGCTCACAGCTCACGAGTTTGGAAAGTAGTGCGGCCACAGAAACATGTGGCAAATGCCTTCCGACAAGGGGGCTAATCTTGATTCATTTAACACAGAGCTGTTGACATTTTATAGCATGCGACATTATCTCGTGTTGAGTAACTCACGAATGCACTTGTGCAGTCTGCAAACTTTTTGGTCCTCATGTTCTCTGGTTAACCATATTGCACCCTCAGCTTTTAACAACCCCATCAGCAGGACTGACCTGGACTAAAGGAGAAAATTCTGATTTTGTGAAAATATGGATTCATTGGTAATACTTTCTATGAAAGCCAAGTATCTATAAACACACTCATAACAACTATAATGCAGTAATAAGACATTATTCTTATATTTTTATAACAGTTGTCATAATGCATTATAACCTGTGTTTATACACCTTATACTGTCACTTCCAGAATTTCAGTTCCAGCTTGCATAGTGCATTATCAGTAACAAACCTGCTACTTATGAATACACATGAAGCCATGCTATTGTATTATGATGTAAGCTGAAAGTAAAGTGGCAAAAATAATATTTATATTACTTATATTAAATAATTACATATCATTATTTATCATCATCTTATTATTTTATTTAGTATTATTGTTCTATTAATTTAGTAACAGGCTGGTTATGCTCAAACTGATTGATCAGCCTGGCAGCTAGCATAACTAGCATTGTCAATTTGATGAAGGGTAGCTTAACATAATGGCGCTACTGCAGTATAACCAGCTGGCTTACAAGCTTGGGGTATATTGTTATCTGTATGACCACAATTTTAATATTAAACTTTTATCATCAAAGTTTAGTTTAGACTTGATGTTAGGCTAGGTATGTGATTGTCAAGCTGGCCATTGACAATTATCAATTGCCTTAGTCATCTTGCCAGGGTTTCTTTTTCATTCACAGTATAAAATAGTATAAACACAGCTTAGCTTATCATGATAAATGTTACAAATGCCAAGTAAACACCGGCTTTAAAGCTTTATTCATGTTTATTATGCCCTATTAATGCATTATAATGTATTATAGATTTAGATTATGGATAGATATAATGTGTTCATAGATTTTTATAGACATAGCTTTCATACAAAGTCTTACTAATCATTTTACCCAGATAATATATTCCTAAATAAGCTAATTAGCACTACATGAATAGTAAGGATGTGTGGGGGTGTAGAATTTGTTCAGTTTTCTGGTTAGATTGCAGAATAATGGGCAAAGCACCATATTGCATTTGCATTTGCTGTTGTAATATATCTTCCAATACAATGAAATCACCCTTTAAATTATGCAGTTAAATACAAACCAAAATTTAGGATTTTGGATGTTTGTTTTTTTAATTTCTCCCCAGTTTAATAATTTCTCTTACTAGCTAGGACTCCCCCACTCACACAATACAAGCAACACTGGGAGGGAAACATTGAGCACCTGCTTCCTCTAACACATGTGAAGCTCCATCCATCCTTTTGATCTACCACTAATGCAACATCATTAAACAGTGAAACGCATTTCTTATGCAAGACAACCATCCTTACATACACAGCAAGAGCACCTGGTTGGTTGGTTGGTTGGGAGGTAGGTAGGACTGTTCTGACACCTTTCTATCAGAGCTAGAATTCATTTTTTGACACTGCAGGGATTAGATGGGTATAATTTTTTTTTTCATTGCACCATATTTTTAAGATAAAAGAAAAAATATAAGTTCTAGCTAGCATCAGTATCAGATTGGCAGATATATCCCTAAACAATATTGAATGTATGTATTGGCCAACAAATTCCACATTGGTGCACCACTGATCTAACTAGTTGTAACATTTCAGCATTCACTTTTGAAACCACAGTAGCCCTTCTGTGGAATCGGATCAGCTGTTGTTCCCCACACGCATCAGTTTTGGCCTTTGGTACGTACTAACTACTGCATACCTGAAACACTCCACAAAACCATTTTGGAGATGCTGTGACTCTGTCGACTAGCCATCACAATAAAGTCCTTGTCAAAGATGCTCCGATCCTTAAGCCTGTCCATTTTCCTGCTTCCAGCATATCAAATTCAAGAACTGACTATTAACTTGTTGTCTAATATATCCCTCCTACCCCCTCCGCCCTGCCAACAGGTGCCATTGTAATGAGATAAATATTCAAATGTTGTTCACTTTACCTTTTAGTGGGTTTAATGTTGTAGCTGATCAATGTATAGATCATAGTTCCCAGTCAGCCCTCCCTGCCCCCACCAGAAGCCTAGAGCCGCTCCTGGTTTGAAACCATAGGCAGTTCTTTTGCAGATACATCAGGTTAAGCATTGTGTGACTGCCCATTTTGCATGTCCTGTCAGAGATGGAAGTTATCTAAACCTCCATCAAGCAACTAGGTTATTTTCTTCTTGTATCCCACACTGATGAAGTGCTTTGGAATTCGTGTTTAGCGTAGTTTATACTGGAGGTTTTACTGTCAGACATGACTCATCTGCTGCTGCCCACAGCACCCACTAGTGGATACTTAGTTGAGTGGTCCATGAGGCTGCTAGTACATGCTGACTTTATTCCCTTTGGGAACAGCGATTTAACGTTTTTCAAAAGCGGTAACCCTCCCTCACATTGCGTCCTCACTGTCGCTCTGCCTTGCGTCCGTTAAACATGGCCTGTGGGCCTTACCTACCGAACTTTGTGACAGTGAGCGATGGTGATGTATTTGGGACACAACCAGACCATTTGTATTCATTACTTTACTGACACATCCTCCCAGTTGTTCCCTTCCTATTGTGCGTCTGTAGACCTCCTTTAAGAGGGGTCTCCAGGTTGCATAATCACTTTTAAGCACGAGTGCATTATCTTCTAAAGCCGGTAGCGCTCCAACTGCTTTGGCCCCCTAAAGTCACTGACCTGCTCTTGCCCCCTTGATTGTAGCTTCAGATAAACTGCAACCCCTCTGTCTCTGACACAAAACAGCTTTTCTAAGCCCATTGCTATTCACTGCGGACAAAGAGAGAAGGATGCAGAGAGGACAAAGAGCGGAAAGGAGGGAAGCGGCGTGCACCTCAGGCGATGGAAGGGATTTTATCTGTGGTTTTAAAAAAAAGGGGTGCAGACACACACTGCTTTCACACTGATCTACAAGAGTGAAGGCCAAAAGTGGAAGGAAAGTTTTGCCCGCTGGTTCAGGAAACACTTCATTATGTTTTCTTTTTTATTTAATCTTGTAAAAAGTTAATATTTAATATCATAGTCCAAGAAGGCTTTCAGGGGGCTTTCATAGCACATCATCTGTGCTCCATCATAAAGATCTACAATACAGGACTGTCTGTAAAGGGAGTTATACTTCAAACACTCTTTTGGCAAGGGTATGAAATCATTAGGCTCTCCATATCTCACTTAATTTTATCTGACTAGAACAGAACGTGGCTTCAGAGAGGAAATACAAACACCATTTTCTTCTTTTCAAAACTCTTTTCAAAACTCTTGAATGGCTTACAAGGCAGTTAATTTACACCAATCAGCCAGAACCACCTGCCTAATATTAAGTAGATTCGCTCATGCTGCTGAAACAGCTCTGACTGTGGTGCACTGTGTGTTCTGACCCCTTTCTATCAGAGTCAACATTCACTTTTTAAACCACAGTAGCTCTTCTGTGCCCATGATCCTGTTGTTAAATCACCAGTTTTCCTTCTTTTGATCACTTTGGTATGTACTAACTACTGCAAACCTGGAACACTCCACAAGACCTGCTGTTTTGGTCATTCTCTGACTTGCACAATGACATAAGAATTTGCAAATATTAGTTTACACTCTTAATAGAACCACCATATTCCATTAAGCCTTTTATGTTCTGACTACTGCACCATTTAATGTGGAACCGTAAATTGTACCTGGAGTGCTAGACTGAAAATGGATCATGAAGTTGGCTTTTAATTCGATAAGCCAGCTAAACTAACAATGAAAATTTGTTGCAAAGCAAAGATTAAAGACATTTACAACTTGAACTACTGCTGTCTAAAAAATACTGTGGTGAGTGGTGGTGGGTGGGGATTTGCATGTGCTGAGCATGACTCGGGAAGGTGCAGAAGCACAAAAACAGCATACTAGATCCAACAAATTTACTATTTGAAATTTATAAGATTTGCATTTATTTTCATACACACTACACTAACACCTGTTGAAGCATTAAATATTTGCTGCCGATTACCACTTCTGAAGCTCAAAAAACGATATATTTAGGACGGGACAGTCCTAAATACTACACATTCTACATACTACACATTCAGTCATTTGGTGGCATACTGCTATACTAGACAAACTGTTTAAGGCATAAGTACTCATTCAGCATAATTAAACTGTCTGCATGTAAAGTAGTCATTTTTTAAGTTGTTTGGGTGACGGCCAAAGTTGGAAGTTGCAGACTGGGATCATAATTGCTAATTTGTTTCCCCCTGAGCAGTCAGCAGTCAGTGTGAGTCATAAAGTCTGATGTTGACTGCTTAACCCACCCACCTTCACACTCATAACCTGAAAATATTCTTACAGCAAGACGTTTCCTCCTTTGCCTCCCTCTCTCCCTCTTGACGACCCCTCTATGCTTCCCCTGTTTAGGGTAATTTTACTGCCCAGGCCATAATTAGACAAAAAAAAATTTCCTTAACCCCTCCGAACAAAAGTTCAGGAGAAAAGTTATAATAACTGGAACCATGAGAACTGTGTGCAATCCACCAAATAAGTAGTTTCACCCCCTCCTTTTTGCCAAAGCCACATTTCTGTTTGAATAGGAACACCACCTGCCAAATGGCTATGCTTCCTGAACAAAAACATCCACTCTCCAAAACCACGGGGTCATTCCGGAGAAGACATGTGACTCGAGGCGATCGAGTGTAACCAGGGACATTCCGCTGGTGTGCAAAGCGAATCTCTGGCACTGTATTGAGCATGACGTCTATTTAAAAGGGGAAAACACACTGGTTTAACAGTTCAGTGGAGAGTCAAACGTACACACTGTTTTCCACCATAACTTAGCTCAAGGCACAGCTGGTGCTTTTTACTTCTTTAGTATTGCCATGAGGCTAATATGGCTAAAAATCTAGCTTATCCACTAGCATTGTGCAAACTGCACACCTTGAGTTTTTAGCTAATCACAAATACAATACTTCTTCAGGGTTAATAAATAAGACTTTTTTAGACCATCATAAATGTAATTTAAGACCTGAAGAGTCTCAGATTCAGCTGAACACAACTACACAGAACTGTGTGTACAAAAGATTAATGCTGCCAGGCTTCACAGCTTGGTTTACACAGATCAACCAGAATATTTAAACCACTGACAACAGGAGTGATTGACATTGATAATTTTGCCAAGAGGTTAGTAGTTAACACCTACCAAAGATGATTCAGGGAATGACAACTTGTCAATTAGTGACAAGGTCATGGGCACCCGATGCTCATTAATGCATGTTGTGAGTAAAGGCTAGGTTGTGTTGTTTGATCCTACTGAAGAGCTGCTGTAACATAAAGTTACTGCTGGCTTTGATAGGAAGGGGTCAGAAGACTTAGTGCACCATAGTCAGAGCAGTTTTAACAGCATGAGAGGGACCTACTCAACATTAGGCAGGTGGTTTTAATGTTATGGCTGATTGGTGTAGTCATGTATTTTTCAATGCACATTCTTCTCAAAAAATGAGACTGAACTACATAAAAAATAAAGATCAGTTCATAAACAAATACATTTTTAAGACCCTTCAGGATCACATTTAAGACACTTTAAAATACATTAATACATTTTACAATACATTAAGGCCCAGGTTTAAACTTTCAAGATTTGTAATGACTACATTGACACTATTCCATCATGAACAAAATTCTTGATATTGTTTTTACTGTTCTTTTGTTTATTTAAATAGATAACAGTAAATCATACAGGGTCAGAAACCACACAAGCACATCTATAAGACATGCCTGTACAACCCCACAGAGAGCATGTGATAATTTAAGCATGCTGTAAGCAATGATGCTCAATGCTATTAGCTTCCATTGGGGCTTTAGTGCAAAACTGGCTTATCGACTAGGGAACAAAATGTTCTAAGTCTGTCTCCTCAAAGAGCAATCTTGCAATGTAAGTGTCAATTTCCTCTCATGACTTAAGCCACAGACCCCTGGTTTGAGCAAATATTTCTCCAGAATAAACTGCAGAGCTTACAAATGCATAACTCTCATGAGTTTTGACAGCGAACTGGTAAAGGGGCATATAGCAAACTGCCCCAGCCAAGAGGTACATGGGAAAAAAGATCTGATCTTGGCAGGACAGAGGGTGGCCCATGGGCCTTTGGCCCGTTGTCAGAAGCAATCACATCACTGGGCCATTATCAGTGTACAAGTGTGCCCAAGGCAACAGTAGCAGTAGGGGTGGCGGGAGCGGCCTTACAGCGGATCCTTGTGCTCTTTTCCAAGCGTGCCATGCTTCACGAGTGATGCCATACCCTCAGGGCCCATCCTGACAATGTTTGGACAAGTGATTTATGGGTCCCGTGGCATGCAAAGCATCTATGTGCGTGTTTTAATCGAATGCCACCAGTCAGGAGATAAGCTAACCCGCGTCCTGCCTTCCCCAGGCTTTCTGTAGTTTGTGCAGCTTCAAGGTAAACATTACACACCTGGCTCAGTGAAATGGAAAGCACATTGACACTGAAGCAGATTGATTGTGGGTTAGTACATACATCAATCAACCATTACATTAACACCACCTACCTAATATTGAGTAGGTCCCCTTCATATTCCTGAAACTGCTCTGACATGGTGCACTGCGTGTTCTGATCCCTTACTATCTGTGACAGCATTCATTCTTTACCAGACAGGCTAGCTCTTTTACTCAGACCAGACAGACTAGCCTTCAATCCCCACATGCATCAGTGAGGTACCCTTGAGCAAGGTACCATCCCACTACACTGCTCCCTGGGTGCTGTTGAAGAACTTAAAATGTGCATTGATGCACAACACAGGGTCTCAGAACAGGTGGGTTTACACTGTTTCCAAATGACATGAGCTGTGAACACGGTGCAATGGTTGTTAGCGTACCCAGCCACTGCTCCACCAAATATCTGGTCACATCACTGGTATTGTGAGATGAAATCTATCAATTTGTTAACAGTTCATGTCGCCAGTAGCTGCCAGTGGTGTGGTAATTTTTGTAACTTTACTAACTGAACTGGGTAGAACTGGTAAAAACCTGCTGGAGTTCTGTCGTGTCAATTTTACATGCAGACAGTTCTACTGAAGCCAAGTACGCCCAGAACTTTATAGGACACCATGCATTTCATTATGAAACTTCCAAAGCTCTAAAATAAGGCTGACTAAATCATCTGTGCCACACAGATATCCTTCACAATGGGAATCACCCCAGTGTGTAACACTAATGACACTGTCACACCACTGACAGTGACTGGCCAGCTGTTATTTCTAGAGAAATAATTCTAAGCGTGACCTGAAGGTGGTCTGTTCATCAACCATTTCACCAGCAGCCGTCAATGGGATGACCACTTATTAAAGAAAGAAGACGCTGAATTGCACTGGAAGTTTAAAAAAAAAAAGTTGTTTTGACCCCATCACTGGGTTGCAACTCTCACTCTTTCCTAATAATTTCAGGGAGACCATATTGGAGAAATAAACCGTCAGCTATCTCTGCATCAGAAACGATGACACCACTCTGTCGTTGAGCAGCCGTTTGCTGTGCTATCCTTCAGAATCCATTGTGTTTTCAATTGTCTCGTTCACTGGCCATAAAGCAGAGAGCGCGGAGGCGCCCACTGAGTAGAGGCACCGCTGCAAATTGAAAGTGTAATTTCTAACAATATGGGGCCCAGCGGTTGAGGGAAACCGATTGCCTCGGCGGTTCTCTCTCACTGCCGTGCAAATGCAAAGCACGGGGAAATGGAAGCTTCATTCCAAATAAATAAGATGGGGAATAATGGAGGGAAGTAAATGACTTTCGCCTGAGGTTAGTGTGGGCTCATTGGGTAAGCCCATTTGAACACAGGCACCCAACGGCCCTTTGGTCGTCGTGGAGCCACTGCGGCAGTGGCCGCGGTGCCCTCCAGAAATTAATTGGCAAATGGCGCGCGACGGTGAAAAATGTTAGTCTTTTGCGAACAGCACTGACTGCGGATTCCATTTCTTGGCTTGTCAGATTGCAAGGCCTTGGACTTGACACCGCTCAGGCTGCCATCTATGAGAATGACTGTGGCCTGAATGTGCTGGGAAAATTAGAAATTTATCAAAATAATTGCTTGCGGGAATCATGGACACATGGACAAGTGAAGTTCTAAGACACTGCCTTGTTTTTTGCATCCTGATTGACATGTTGGCATTGACAAAATGGATTCATATTAAAACACACTGTTAAGCTGTTTCTCTTCACATTGCAGTGGAAAAAGGAGACCTGCAACATGTGGATCTGTGGTAAGAGGAATAGGTTTTTTTTAAGGAAAACATCTTCTGTTTCAGCTAATTTTCCTTTCACACCGAAACATCAGATATCTATGGCTGTGCTCTGTCAGTAAAACGAGTTGTGCCTTAGTCAAGCAAAGCTTTATTGAGTTTGAACTTTTAGCTTTCACTTTTAGAGGGCACATTCCACCATTTTTGCAGCAATTTACACACACACACACTTCATTGTCCAAACCCCTGAAATGCATACAGCAGCTGTAACATTAACACTGTTGACAGGTGAAGTGAATAACCATGTCCTGTGTAGTTACTTCAGTACAATGGCATCGGTCAATAGGGTTGGATCTCTAAGGCAGCAAGTGAATAGTCAGTTCTGTAAGGGTTAGTGCCCAAACAAGCTGGCAATGGGGCATCACCAAGGTTATGTCAAACATGTTTATGTGTGCCACCTAGGCCAAAGCCCTTATAAGCATTGTTGTCTAACCGGGCAACACAGAGTCCATGTTCCTGGTGGCAGGTGTGCTTTGCATGGTGCTTAGGCAACACCAGACTCCAACTGGCAATTTGATAAAGGTTCTTGGGTTTTAACTCAGGGTCTCCCTTGCTCTTCTCTTTTCCAGTATTTCACATCAGACAAACAGTAGGCAGTGCTCATGTGGCCATCTGCTGGGTTTATTCCCTTTACCTTAACTCAAGTCTGCCTTTGGCTATGTAGTCAGCAGACTAATATTAATCCCTGAGGGGAATTATTTTCTGCATTTTTCCCATCCGAAGTAGTGAGCGCACACACCTGAAGCAGTGGGCAGCCACAATCACAACGCCTGCGGAGCACTGCCTTGCTCAATGGTACTTTGGCCATAGTTGTTCTTGCTGGTTTTAGGAATTGACCCTTTAGTAACAAACCGGCTCCTCTAACCTTTAAGTCCTTTAACCTTTAAGTTGTGCCACACACAAGTTGTCACATAAGTTCCCACAGCTTAGGCTCCAGCCATTAATTGTTAGTAATCTAGCTAGCCACCTCACATAAAATACACTGATCAACTGCATATTTTACACTGAGCAACAGCTCACTGGTCATGGTCCAGCTTGCAAAGCCAGTCAATGGCATTCTGCAGCCATTGCCATTATGCTTGCTCTTCTGACTAGCTAACATATTCATATTCAAAGAAGCATCAACACGGCAGTAAGCACAGATAACACTTTATGGTGAGGTAAGAGTCCTCCCCTTACTAATGTCTACAACAGATCTGAAACTAATGCCTATAGACCACTGGAGTGCAGAACGTTTAGCTTTAACTAAATTGACATGGCAGTTATTTTGTGCTAGTGCTGTTAATCAAAATCCTTCATGAGGCAGCTTGGCCAAAAGAG
>JBBPDA010000081.1:950263-974311 GCA_037974385.1 Arnoldichthys spilopterus | reverse complement strand
GGGGGGGGTGCACTTCAATAGAATGCACATAGCTAAAAATCATGTATTTTTTTCTGAGACCCCAAACATTTTGCAGTGGAGGGTTTTAGGGGGTCCTAAGGATCAGTTAGGGGATCCAAGAGCCCCTCACTATTGTGCATTCTGCATATAAAAATAAAAGACACATGGTATATTTAATATGACTCTCCATAGCACCCCCTGTTGGGCTTTCTTTGGCTTCTGATGCTCTTTACGCTACAGCTGAACAGCTGTTGTCAGGTAGGTATGGGAAGTAACCATGCTTATTAAGGGTGTGTTTTAGTTCAAATGCATATATGATCTTGCTGATGTAGGTTCTTACCACTTGCTTTTAATGATGCACACCAAAGCTTTCAACCTGGATATTAGCTGAGAATAAATTAATCTCCCAGACAAAAAGCATATAGGTTTCTGTAGCAGGCTAATTACACTGTTGCCACAATTTACTAACCACACATACTTTTGATGTCATAGGATCAGTCACCATTATCAATAGGTATGTTAAATATGTTTTGTTGGTTAGTTGGTTGAAGTGTAATTTAGTAGATGCTTTAGATGCTTGATGTGTGGGTCGGTTACTTCGTTGGTTGATGGACATGTTTGTAGTTAGTTGGGTTGTTGCTCACTTAGCTGATTGAAATGGTGTTGGGTTGATTGGGTGGTTGAATGGTTGGTTTGTAAGCTAGTAAGAAATGGCATTTTAGACCTCTTTCCTTCCGTTCATCTCTCTCTCTCTCTCTCTCTCTCTCTCCCTCTTGCAACCTTGATTGACCAGTATGGAAGCAAAAGTTTTGTATGTGCTGTGAGATGTTGCTGAGCAAGTTGTTTTTATAGTTCTCTCCCAGGTTTGATATGTTTATGGCCACTTTGTGTCACCACTTTTACTCTACAGTTTACCTCACACACACTCACACACACATACACACATACAGTTATAGAGTACTTGTCCTTGTTTGCTTCAGTTGTCAAATACAAATTGCTGGCCAGCGGGGAGCTGAGGGCTTCAATGCAACTTAAAAAGAAAAAAAATCACCCTCAATTCTGGACTTCATTTTGTCCACCCGGTGGACGAGAAGAAAAGAGAAGGCTTTTAAAAATTTGAGCTGACAACACAGATAGATGCAGCTTTTCAGGAGTCGTTTTCCATGGATGGAAATGGGGCCGTAAATTGCTACTTTCCTTCTCTCTCTCCCTTTTTCTCTGTTGATCCCTCTCTCTCTCTTTTCCCTTCCTCCATCTCCATCCCTCATTCTCTCCTTTCTCCCCTCTATGCAATGCGTGACAGGCCACAAAAATACAAGTTGTTGTTTAGGAGACATATACATGGACTTTCTCGACTGACACAATCCCATATTATACTGTTTATTTTATTATTTATTCTCTAGTGCAAATCAAAATAACTGAGCCATATGGCTTTGCATTTTCCCCTGGCAAGTTCACGTCATGATCCACTGTTTACAGAACTGGTCAAAAACAGAAAAAACAACAAAAACTCGAAGGTCACATTTGTGTGGGACACCCAGATGACTAACCTGTGCTGATTGTTTTTAGACTTTAGTTTATTCTCTGTCTGCATGTGGTAGTTGCCTGTGATTTGGTTTATTTGTTCAGCAATGCTTTATATATCACTCTAAAACACACACACACACTGAGAAAACTTTCCACACTCTTGCTACCTGCTACACTGCATGATTTGTTAAGCAGATATTCTCACATGGTTCTTTGGTAGCCACTGTAGAGACTCATCCAGCTTCTAATTGCTAAATTGCTCAGCTTATGGTCAGAAATTTGTGGGAATATTTTGAGGCAGATGCAATAAATCGTCAAAATGTCATCATCTTCCTCAGAACACTCTCTGTCTCTCTGTCTCTCTCTCTCTCTCTCTCTCTCTCTCTGTCTCTCCCTCTCTCTTTCTTGCACATACATTCAATAATCCAAGTTTGACTACCATCCATCTATTTAGTGGTCAGATTTTCTATCCTTTCTAAGAGAAAAGGCTAGAATGTGTGGGCCCATTTAGCCTGACCAGCATCAAGGGCGTTCTTAGAGCATCAGTGGGCCTTGAGTGCCTATGACCCTGTCCCTTGTTAACTGGTTCTTCTTCTTTGGATCACTTTTGGTAGCCCTCATTTTTGCACTGACCCATTTTTCCTGCTTCCAATATACAAACTTCAACAACTGACTGTTCACTAATATCTATCTATCTATCTATCTATCTATCTATCTATCTATCTATCTATCTATCTATCTATCTATCTATCTATCTATGCCTAATATTTCCCAACCTTTTTACAGGAGCCACTGGAACAAGATCATCAATATTTTCACTCCACCTGGTACTAGTTGTAATGTTGTGGCTGTGTGTGTATGTACACAGTATGTGTGTAGGCTTGTTCCTATGTTTCTGGAAACACACACACACATACACTCAATATTTCATCTCAGACACACAGTCCCAGACTCTCCTGCCCCCTGCACTGCATTTGTTGTGGATAATAGCAGCCTTTCAGCCTCAACTGCTGCTAGACATTCACTGTGATGGAGAGCTGCACACACACACACAAACCCACACGCACATTTCCCGATCAAAGCTGTGTCTGTTTGTAACCTGCTCTTTTCACAGGCAGTGATTTGATTAAACTTGCTCACTCTGTGTTTGCATGGACTCTAAGTCACACATGCAAATGACCTTCAGTGGACATGGCCTTACTTGTTGAAACAGTGCAAATTTTATTCAGATGGATATGGCCAGAATGAATCAGTGATTATAATACGATGAGCATTTTCATTGCACACTTAACTACAGGCCTGAAAACTTCAGTAACACAAAAGAGGCCTTTAGGAGCACAGATACACAAACACATGATTCATCCTTCCACATAATGAAGAGTGAAGGTATAATGTTGGAAGGAAAGACATACATTCATGGCCATTTTATCGGAAACACCCACCTTGTTGTTCCACTTACTGGCCACTTTATCAGAAACACCCAGCTTGTCCTTCCACTCACTGGCCACTTTATCAGAAACACTGGCCTTGTGCCTCCAATCACTGGCCACTTTATCGGAAACACCTACATTGTGCTTCCACTCACTCTGTGTGTGTAACAAAATGGTTGTATTGATAGAGGACATGAGTGCATCAGCAGGAGGTGTGCTCAGTGATAGATGGATTGTTCTTTTCCTCTTCATTAGTTCATCATTAGTCTGAGTCCTTCCTTCCTTCCCTCCTGCTGAGTAACGACCAAACAAGCATTGCTCCTGCATCCTCCCTTTCAGTGAGAGAGGGCGAATGAATAAGGAAGAACAACCATAATGCAAGATATTCATAACAAACATGCCAATATCAGCATCTCACTCACTCTCACTCTCTCTCTCTCACCCTATTTCTCTCACCTCACTCATTTGTAGTCTCTCTATTGCTCTCTCTCTGTCACTGTCTCCTGCTCACAGTCTCTCACTCTCCCGCCCTTTTTCTCTCTCTACCCCCTCTTTCTCTTACTCACTCATAGTCTCTCACTCTCTCCCACCCTCTCTTCCACCCTCTTTCTCTCTCTCTCTCTACCTCACTCGCTCGCAGTCTCTCTATTGCTCTCTTGCTGTCAATTTCTCTCTCACTTTTTTTCTCTCTCTCTCTCTAGCCCTGTCTCTCTCTCTCAGTAGCTCGTAGTCTCCCACTTTCTCCCACCCTCTCATCCACCCTCTTTCTACCTCACTCGATCTCTATCTATCTCACTCATTTGCAGTCTCTCTGTTGAGGTCTCTCTGTCATTTTCTCTCTCACCCTCCTTCTCTCTTACACCATCTCTCCCTCTCTCACACTTGTTCTCAGTCTCTCACTCTCTTCCGCTCCCTCTCTCGCCCTTTCTCTCTCTCTCGCTGTCTTTCCCTCTCTACTCCTCTCTCCCTAATCCATTCTTTTCTCTTATTTACACTGTTTTCTCTCGTAATATTTTTTAATATAAAATATGGATTACCCTATGTTACCCTTATGAAGTAAATGACTGATACTGAACTGACTGAAGTCAGACAAAAGTTTACAGAACGTTGTTATGTAGAGACTTAAACTACGACTGAATCTAAATCAAATGGGAAAGGTAATGCCTGGATGCATGCGTGGGTGTTCCTGGGTGTTTTTTCCACATGGGGGAAAGGGGGGGGGGTGGTGTTTACATTTCCATTAATTAGCATTAAAGCCTAACCAAGCCGTGATTTCTGTGTCGTGTCTCTAGGGCAGTGGCTGTGGCTCGGCCTTGACTTCGAGGTGCAGGAGTGCCGCTTTTCTGCAGAGTTTTCTTCTTCACCTTGGCGGCAAACAGGCGGGACCGTCTCTGGATCTGCTGGGATCGTGCCCTGGGCGAGCCGTCAGTGCTCATTACAAAGTAAAATCAAAACTGCGGCGCGCTGTATTAATTCAAAAACAAGGGAGCGTGCGCCGCGCTCCCGTACATAATAACGCTGCCGCCGCCGTGAAATTTGGAATGTATGATCACCTCGAATTCCGGAGTAACAGCTCACTTCATTTAGATTCAGCAGAAAATTTAATTCATTACTTTCCTCCAAATTGTCTGCTCCTTTTTATTTTTTTCTCCTCCGTCATCTAATTGTTGATGCTGCCCGAAGGCTCTTTGCATTGTTGAATTTCTAATTTAGGAAAATGAATTAAATAATTTTTTTAACACCCCCCCACACACACACACACCCGCACCCCCTTTTTTTCATTAGCGGGCTAGTCAGGTGTGTCGGCTCCCTTATTTCCTCAGACAGTTGAGGATCCATAATGCATTGCAACAGGAAGTGAGCGGCACTGTGCCTCGTGATTAAGCGATTCTTCCCCGCGGGGCAAAAAAATGCAACCTGCTAATGAAATTGATCCCCCAAATCTGTGTGCAGGAATGATGAGGACTGTAATTGCTTTCTGGGATTCTGTGAGTTTGTGTGAGTTTGTGTTTTCTTTCTAAAAAAAAGTTTTTTTTTCCTTAATTTTATTTGGACTGAAAATGATAAATATTGATACTGAGCAACAGGGGGTAACACTCACTGTGAAGCTAGCCAGCAGGGGGATGAATTAGGCCATCCAATGACATTGTGTTAGCAGCAGTTTGAAAACATGTGGGTGGAGCTTCACAGAAGCCATGTGCTCACCTTCACCCTCCTAGTGTTGGTGGCATTGTGTGACTGGGGGAGTCCTTGGTAATAGGGGCAATGTACTTAAAAAAGCACTTAGTCTTTCATCTTTCATCAATGTTGACCTACCAATGGATTAGTCGCTGGTTTGATCCCTGGTGGTGGTGTAGCCATCGGTGGCCAAGAGTCCAAGAGATTCCACAGTTGGTCTGTTCTCTGGGTGGGTGGGTGGTATTGTCCCTTCCCCCTTCACTCAACATAATGCTAGCCAACTAGTCTTCTGTTAGTTGACATAATAGGATTGGCAGTCAGTGTTCTCCTCCAAGTGCATCAACTGAGTCCTACTAAATGGGAAGTACTGAAGATGAGAAAAATCTGGCAAATACAAATGCTTAGCAATATACCCATGGTATCAATGACCTATGCTATTGATGTATTTGTCAATAATATTGATGATAACACACCAATAATTGTCCATGCATGAATTCTTGTTGATACATAATGAACATAAGAGAGTTACGTCACTGGGCAGTTCAATATTCAATATGCCCAGTTCATAACGGATTATTCTTTTGTTGATTCTTTTCAACAAATCAGTCAAAACTATTCAAAGTTCTTTCCCTGCCTTCGTTTAGGACATGAGGAATATTTGCTTAATTAAAAATGTGATTTATAATGTGTTATTAGGTGCCAAAAAATTGCAGCAGGTAGACATATTACCAAAACACAATTTTAAACTTCAACTTTTAATTCAAATTTTGAATTAGTTGTGATAACTATTTATAAAAATAAAACAATATGTTTATATCTAATTTTTTTTGCCCCATTTTATCCACTTTTTCTCCCCAGTTTAATCTGCTCATGCACTCACTATTAGTTCAATTTTTCATTCCACACACTAGATTTTACCCTTAATGCTTATGGTAGACTGCCTATTTGGATTGCAATAATTGTATCCAGGAGATGATTTGTATTTTTTTACAGGGGGAATGGCCCAATGGTACCAACTCTCTGTTCCCACACCACCAATCAACAAACACACCTTGTGATGGCAGGTTATCAATAGTTTTGTTCATTTTGCTAACAAGCGGGGTGGCATTGTACCATTATATATATAACATTAAGAAGTCTGACACGGACTATAAAATTTGCGGTTTGGTTTCTTCTGTCTTCAGTGTGGCACAAAGTTTGACAACCACAACAGAATTACAGTGTCCACACACATGCCCACCCTGTCCCTCAGACGTCAGAAGAGCCTGCAAGGATTATGATTGAGCTGAGGTGATGTTTAACGCTTGTGGAGGCTTTTAGAAGAGAGGGAGATTATATGTGTTTTTTATTATAATTAGATGAAAGCGAGGAAGGTCATAGGAAACCTCATTATTAGTGCAATTAAAAGCAGCAGAGCCGGATTTGCATGGGCTAAGCATGTCATTAACCTCTCTGAGGCTTTAGAATAATCACATCTACTGGGTGGCAGCCAGGAATAGCCGGTAAACACCAGGGAAGTGGAACGAGGGAAGTTAACAACTTTTCTCTGGCGGATTTGAGCTAGCTGCCCATCAAGGTGTCAAGTGTGATTTAGAAAAATAAAGCATGGGGCGAGGTGAAAATCCTCCCTGAAAAAAAAATACTTAGAGATGAAAGTCAGCAAAGCATCTTTTCATACTTGGTGTTAACCCATAGAAGCAGTAGTTATCATCAAGGGTAAACCAAAACTATGCTGTAAGTTTTTGGGAATTATTTCCCACTTATAGGTCACTAAAGCAAGTTGAAAAAGGATGTACTTAAAATATAGATCTAAGTTCCAAAATATAGAAACAAGAGGATTTGTGGGTGATCAGCAACATTTCGTTTGACTGGGGTTTGATTTTTTTTCCATCTGGGGGTAAAAGCACATTTTTATAGACAGGGGGTACCCACCTTGCTCAAAAGGACACTCTTACCAAAGCAGTAGGTGGTCGAGCACATAAAGCATCCACCCCCTGCACATGCCTGGTCATAAGCCTCACTGTCTTTCCTAAAAGTGGATGTTACTGTGATTTTAGGGAAAATCACTGCATAAGTCTTCAAATGGCTTATTGCTTTTTAAAATACATATAAAATACAAAAGTTATGAATAAATAATTTAAGTTCTTATCACAAATATTCTGTACCAGCACTGCATTGGTTGTGTCCGTGTGTTCTATGTGATTTTTTCTTTGAACAACTTTCAGATGTAAGTGAAAGTATAAAAGCTCTGAGTGTAAAGATGATGGTAAATCAACTTTAATGTTGAACTGACATTCAATGTTTAACATTCCAAACCACATCAGTGTGAAGGTACACTTCAAGGTAAAATCGCCCTATGCTCTGAAGGGTTAAAGGAACCTTTTCACATTGTTATGGATACCAGCATAGCAAGTAAGGTAGGGCAACATCTGCGGCAAAAAAATCTGCCCAGCTGTTCTTCAATATTGATGATAATCATTTTCACAGAGCAATAAAGAAGAAAATTAAATGTATTCTCAAGCCTGTGCTGTAATCTTTTTGCTGTCGAAATGATGCATCCATCATGTATGTCAAGGTTCCTGCTTTTTGGGGTTGTTTTTGGCAAGATCTGACACTCTATGGTTGCTATGAAATTTCCAGAATTAAAACTATGTGCACACATAGAACTGCAGGAAACAGGAAAGTGTTATTTTTTTGTGGTGAAGACTGTAATACAGTAATTTAAAGAAATATACACATCCCATAGGAACTGTTGATTTCTAAAACATATTTGAACAAGTAAACATTTCCCCCTCTTTACAGTACCTACAGGTACTGGTGATTATACTCCCAACAAATGACACATAAAACTGATATTTTGTATAATTTGCATAATTTAAATAAATAACAGTTAACAATTCTTCTAATAATTAGTTAGTTTGAAGTACTGAGTATTGTTGCCAGCTGCTGTTTCTGGGCTGCTTAAGGGGAACTTACAGTCTATTGTATTCTGTAGGCTGTTCATAAACCTAATTATATAATATTGAAAATGTTATGTGAAAAGTGTGAAATACAACCTCTGTTGCTTTATAGGTAATCTTTCCTCACCAGAATACCACTGTGATGATAGTCATAATTTCTGAGATTTTCTTTGATGATTTAATATAAGTCAATGTCACAAATTGGTTTCCTTACACTGGGTGTAACACTACTTAAGCCCTTCAATTTAAACAAAACCAGGTTCTTACCTTATCTGTTTAAACACTTGGTGGTCCATGCAAGTTGCCAGGGCTGCCAACTTTCACACATTGGCCGTAAGACCCACCAAATTCGGATTAACCTCACTACTCTTTCACAACACATTACATTTGTTACACATTTAAAATACCTCTATTAGAAATGACCTCCCAATCAATCTATATACCTATTACGTTTCCTAATATTGCTGCTGCTCCAGCATTACTTTATACCTGGGATTGTGGTCTTCTGCGAAGGAAAGTGTGCTACCAGCTTGTCAGCCACTGCTGGTCTCTTTGTGTTTTAGATCAATGGGGACTGGCATTCACAGCATGAGGAAAGAAATGAGGGATGTCTGCAGAACAACAAATCATTTCAGTCGTGTGTCAACACAGTGCCATGTGGAAATGGATGTGCTGAATGGACAAGAACATAAGGAAAATTAAAAGGTAAGTAACAAGACAATATTTTAAAAAATTCAAAAGAAACTTTTGTGACTACACATAGCAGCATTGTTTATGCTGCAAAACATGTTTAACTATGTCTTCTTACAAGTGAATGACTACTCAATACTAAAAGTATGCTATTACCTATATGGCAGTTTAGCTTTGAAAACATGTCTATCATGTCTATGTCGATGGATTTAAGTACAGCACTACTGATAAATTCTGTTTTCTCTGTAATTGAACTATATTTTGCCGGAACTGGGAGGGTGAAAATGAGCATGTGCATCTTCTGTGTTACATGAAGCTCCACCCACATCCACAACTGTCATTGGACAGGTTAGCTTGCTTAAATTAGAATGCTAATTGCTAATTTGGCTATCAGATTCCTGTGCTGGCTAGCATTTTGCAGAACGGTAGGGGGAGAGGAAGAGCCACCTTACCCACTATTGAGAAAGCAAGGCCAATTGTGCTCTCTTGGACCACTGGCCAACGATGGCTATGGCATCAGCAGGGTTCAGAACATCAAAATTATAAAGAAAAAGGCATCAAATGTGGGACCATTGTGCAGCCAAGATTGGTTATAGTAAATAGACCAAAAAATGATTTTCGTGGGTTCTGTTCCCAGCCAGGGAGATCATGGCCCTGATAATGAATGAAAAGTAACACTGCTAAGTTAATATTAAGAAATACTGTCCAAACAAAGAAATGCAACTCCAATTCCCTACCCCAAGGGACCGGGTGATTAGAACCATGCAATAGAAGAACTGTAACATTGGGAAGCACTTGAGAACAGAGGTGATCAACAGTGTCAAACACAAGCCAGCTAATCAGATTTGAAACCTTATGCGTTTTTCACTGATTCATTCACCGGAAGTGAATAACACTAAACAGTCAGTTCTGGAAGCAGGAAAAAGGTGACTGTAAGGATGTGAGCCACTTTGACAAGGGCCTTATAGTGATGGCATCTGCAAAATGACAGGACCTATGGAGTGTTCCAGTAGTAGCTCCATAGTTAGTACGTACCAAAAGAAGAGCTACTATGGTGTAAAAAGTGAATGAAACATGTCAAAACACACAGTGCACCACGTTCAGAGCTGTTTTGGCGACATTGCGCCTACACAAAATTAGGCAGGTGGTATTGATGTTATGGCTGATCAGTGTATAATATCATTCTACCTAAAATAATTATATAGAGGAACCAAAAATTATGAAATGAAAGTGAAAGTTCTTGTCATTTTTGTGGTGGTGATGTCTGCACACATGGTTCTTGCTGTACTTTCCTGACCAGCTGAACCTTATACTTTGTTTCACCTTCTTACACATAGATCATTGACCAAACGCTCAGACTACGACTGACCCAGCTTGAAGTTCAGTGAAGAGAGAGAAAACAGAGGGCGAATGCGAGAGTAGAGAGGTTAACCATGCGGTTAACGTTCACGGATTGGCTGACCACCTTTAGCTGTTTAAAAACACCACAGTCTCCAGCCAGACACCGAACGACGCCAGCGGCAACCAGCTCATATTTCCATTCATCGCAAGCATGTGTGAAGTATTATGGTGATTCATATCTATAATCTATTCCCTAAAACGTTTTTCCCCCTCTCCTTGGCCATGAGGCCCAAAGATAAATGGCTTTAATTTGCGCATTGGCAGGTCACATATAGACCACAGCACATAGTGAGTGCTGTGTAATAAGTAGTGGTTGTGACCAGGAGCTGTTAGACGCCGAAATGCAAACAGACCTTGCTTTTCTTTAGGACCAGTGTAAAAAAAAAAAAAGCGATGGTTCTATCCTACAGAACTTGAGTCTGGAACATTAAGTCTGTGCTTTGTTGCTCTCATACAAAAACACTGTGTATGCTTTTTTCCCCATTTGATGCTCTTTTCCCTGTGTAACCATTTACACAGGGGACCAACAGACGTCTTCCAAAACCTTGTCACATGTACATCAAAGACAACTAACATATTTCCTTCTCCTACACAGTTTTACCATAAGGCATAAGGCACCACATCCTTTCACTCCCCATTAAACAAACAAAACCACAACCATAGGTAGACAACTTGTAGAAAGCTTGCCTGTGGCACAAGGATGGTTAAGTCACACACAATGTAACACTTTACAAAAGTCACAAAACTCTGACATAACCAAGCCAAAAACATTCCATTGCACATGCGATAAGCTGTCATTACAGTAATTATGAAAGGCTGTCATAAGGTTGTCACAGCAACCTACTTAGAGTGGATCTATCACAAATTTGCATGTGACATTAACTGTCATGACATCAAACATCATGGCAATCAGTCATGTCAGTTACCAGTAAAGCTCACTATTATATAATGAACATAATCTGTTATGATGACTTATGACAGCTTATTAGAGGATATGACATCTGCCACTGAATGTTTATGGAACTATGATGCAGGATTCTGTTTTTGGTTTGTCCATGCAACATTACAAGAGGCAAAATTATTAAGTTTATTAGATTAGTTTTAGATGTTTCTGAAACATATTTTTTATTTATTATAACTTTATTTTTATATGTAGCCTTCTCAGTCATTATGAACTATAGCTCTGTGTAGAAAAGAGTTTTATACACTTATATTAGCACATGGTATTGTCATACCATATTAGAAACATATCCGAAATTTATGAAAACATTGCATTCAAACCATTAAATAGCGATAAATATTCGCACAAACTACAAAAGGGAAGGTCTGCATATGAGGTTTTTGGTCATAAATGATAGATTTTGTCATTACAAACCTCTCCCAACCTGTTCCCCTGACAACGCAGTCCAGGGCCAGTGGACCTCCCCAGTTCATTGTGGAATTGGCGGAAGAACTGGGAGAGAGAAGCATGACATCTGTATTGTGGCAGAAAGTCAGCTTCTGTTGGAAGAAATGTAAGCAAATATGTGGAAACAGACATCAGGAAAAGCCAAACCAGTGAACAAATCCCAGCTGTTTGTGAAGTTTCAGACACAAATGGACACACATAAACCAATACACACAGTTGTGGGATGAAACCAGACTCAACATGTTGCTACGCCTGTGTTAAAGTTTCTTGTCTCTCGTATTTTTTCCCCCAATTGTTAAAAATATTTGTCTCTTTATCACTGATTTTTCTCTGTTATCTTAAATTTGTTGATGGAGTCCCAGTTTTGCTGTGTGTTAAAGGCCACGTCCCATGAGCAGTGAGTGTGGATGACTACACGCAGTTTGCTTTACTGCAGCAAACTAAGCTTGCTGCAAACTGAACATTCATTTCAGGTGTGTGTATTGGGGATACAGCAAGGCACATGTACGTATATGTGACCCTGAGAGAGAGAAACCAGGAAAAGAGAAAATAAAAGAGAGAGAGAGAGAGAGAGAGAGAGAGAGAGAGAGAGAGAGATAGGGAGGAAAAGGGCAATGCTTACCACAGTGTCCTCATGTGAAGAAAACAGAAAATATGATCCTATATTAAGGAGGGATTTCTGAAATTGAATAAACGTGTGAAAAATAACTACACTTTGTTAGTGACCCACCACAAAAACACCACTAGTGAATCACTGGTGGTTTGCAATGGCTTTTACATGTGTTTTCTTGAGTGCAAGCAGTGTTCAATTTACCATTTGATTCCTCTTTGCTTGTTTACTTGCAGACAGTGGTCACGTTGGCCATCATTTCATGACTGTAGTACATTAAACCTAATTTTGCACATACACATTTTCTTTTAGTCTTGCACTGCTGTGTGTTTCTCCAAAGAATTTTTTATTTAAGTCACAAACAGCTGCCCTCACAACTCAAACTCATCCGCTTTTCGGTTTTACTTTCATTGTTTGCTTTAATCCATTTGGAGATCTCTTATGAACAGCAGTCGTCTCTGAGTACCTGTGTAATAAGGTGTAATGATGAAACACCATTAAGAACCACTGAATACCTTTGAGATGAGCTGAAGTGGGAAAGCTCCTTTCAATAAGCTGGATTTATGAAACTCACTTGAAAACTTTTTTGTGAGAAGATGGAAGGATAACAGCATAATGATGAGCTGGAATAATGGCATTCTACAGCACAATTTTGGGATTGGCTGGAATCATGAACACCTTTGGAAATAGTTTGAGTAATTAAGCTTTGACATTTTTGGAATGAGTTGGGGTAATGAAACCCTGATCAACATATTTTGGGATGAGTTGGAATTACGATGGTCCATAAAAGCCGTCTGAAATTGATGAACTGATGTTGAACATCCTTGGAAAGACCTGAAGTTATAAAGCTCTGTTGAATGCCTTTGGGATATGTTGGAGTGATTTATCGTCACTGAGCACAATTGGGATTGATTGTAATGATATAGTTCTGTTGAACACTTTTAAAATAAGTTGGAATGATGAAGCTCAATGTAATAACTTTGGAAAGAGTTGGAATGATGAATGCCAACTGAACAACGAAATTTTGATGGTATAGCTCTGTTTAACATCTTTTGGATTAGTTGGAGTGGTTAAGCTCCAGAAGTTTGGACTAACTTTGGCTTAGGTCAGAGAGTCTATGTTCACTTTTTTTCTTTTACAAACACATCAGTACAACAGATATTTAATTCCAGAATGAAAATATTTTCTGAACTTAAAGAACATCTTTACAGTTGGATTTTTCTGAAACTGTAGTGATCTAATATTCTGCTTCTTGCATTGGACGGAGGATTTTAGGAACATTCAGCTGATGCATTTTACATCATTTATATGTATGTGTTTTAGTGTATGAGAGAGAGAGAGAGTGAGAGAGAGAGAGAGAGAGAGAGAGGAGGTGGGGTTGAGTGTGAGCGACAGGCGGAGAGTGTTTGACACAGATAAATTCAGCTCATTCTGAACGACTCCAGGGCTGCAGGGCTGAAATGAAAGGGCCATTTCCTCTGTGGAGGGTTGCCAGATCATGACTCAATGCCAGACTCATTCAGCAGCAGGGAACACACTCACATTGCACATTCTCTTTGTGAGAAACCTGGCAACATCCAGCCCTTTGATTTTTCTGTCACTTCACCAGACGGTGTTGATAAAAGAGCAAGGTGTTTGCATGTGCATTGCTGTTTGTGTGTGTATGCGCATGTGCATGCAGTTATGAGTCATAGAAGAAATCCGATTTAACTATATGTTTCTCCAGTTTTGCTCACCTACATATATTGGGATGTAATGATACACACATGATCAGATTTGGTACATTTTACAATTCTGCACTTAAGATTTGATATCATTTTAATCATTATGTATTTTTATTTAAATCACAGACAATCTATTGTCCACAGATTGACAGTAAGAAATACAATAGTAATAATATACAAATTAAATTAAATAATAAAAAAATAACTATAATGGTGTATAAAAGTCTGAGGAATCAGATAAAACTATATATGTTGTTTAAATAAAATAAAAATAGTAATAATAAAAAAACAAAATTTAATAAAAAATAAATACATAAATACATACAATGCTGTGTTAAAGTCTGAGGAATCAAAGAAAACTATATATGTTGTTTAAATAAAATAAAAATAGTAATAATAAAAAAATACACTTAAATAAAAATAAATAAATAAAATAAATAAATAAATATAATGCTGTGTAAAAAGTCTGAGGTATCAGAGAAAACTATATATGTTGTTTAGCTGGGTATGAAGTGTTCTTTAACACTAATATTAGAACAAAACTTAAAGGCAACAATAAAGTAAACAATGATTTTTATGTTTGTGTGTGCACATTGGCCTAACTATTCCCAGAGCTCTCCTCATGGAAGCCCAGTTTTACTGATACTTCCTTTTAAATAGCTGGTTTTGGCTCAGTCAGTCTTTCATTAGATGAAATCCGGTGATGGAGCTTCACTCATCTATGCAATGGATGGAGGCATTTCGGAAAAATCTGGAGCCATTTGAACAATTCTGAGCAAATTTTCAGATGATATTTAATAAAAAACAACTTATATAAACTCAAATATCAACAAGACTAGGTAAGCTGTCCCTTTTCACACAGTGCCCACGGAGGAAGTCAGCAGATGCGCCTTGTTAACTATAGTAGCCTTAACCAAACTGACAACTGTCTTCTGTTAGATCAGTTTTAATGGAGGAAGTAAATTTTTTTGGATAAAAAAAATTGTGAGATTGTTAACATTAACAATACATAGCAACTAAGGCTTATTAAAACCGTTATATTCATTTAACTGATCATTATAAACTGTTAAATATGATTAACTGATTGTAAGAAGAAGTATAAAGTGGAATTCTATTATTACGCATAATAGTTAAGATGTGAACGTTCAGAGTGGGTTCAGTTTAAAACACTATTTTAGAGAAACTCACCAAGTCAGATCTGTTCACAGTGGTGGAGAATTGAACCAGGTTTCTGGTTCCTTTAAAAGCTTCCTCACAAAAAGTTCTTAGATAAAATGCTTATGAAGATGCTGCCTGAGACATTGTATTAGTAGAGTTTGTAAAAGGTTTTGGCCTAAAACTAAATTCATAGTGGAGAGGTACCTGCAGGGTGTTCAGTGAATCAAAAAAAAAAAGTTATTGTTTTGGACATCTACAGTTTTATTTTAACCAAACGTGAGTGCATACTTTATTAGATAATACTATAATTTAGCATAATCGGGTTGAATTTTGCAAAATCAGTGCATTTTATTGCCCATACTCATATTGCATCAACTTTGCACATTTGTCTTTCAATTTTTAAGCACTGCAGTAGGAAAGTTTTAGTTATAGAGTTTTTCTTCTTTATCTCTTTCCAACCTACAGACCCATTGGCTCTTCACTGTGCTTATGGTTGCCAGATTGGATGCACAGCCATGTGTGCCTCTTTGGGTTGCCAGATTGGGTCCCACAGCTGTGTTTTGGAGGATGGGGTGGTGATGGGGGACGCAGTGGAGAAAAAAAAAATGTGAATGGATTCTCCCTGACTGGCTGGCTGAGGAACGTTCGTTAGCTGAGGTTCTTCTCGGTTCTGCCCCGTCACACAGCTGGCAGGCTTCGAGAGGAGAGTGAAGGCTGCAGCTCCATGCATGTGAATTGAACAAGCAGCAGATAGTTCAGGCTGAAATGGTGAGTGCTTTTTTTTAAAAGAAGCAATATTCAGTTTCGGAGGGCCGCAGAACTTTACAGTTTAGCATTTACCCTTCTAAACAAGTTCAATTTGTTTCTTTGGTTTGAAAATAGAAAAGTTACTTAGAAAGCAAGGGAAAAGTAAAAAAAAATCACTCCAGAAACCCTAAAGTGGGTAATATGCTAAGTAAGGTAGTAACAGAATACATGTAGCAGTATTCAAAAGGTAATTATGTGCCATTACAGTAACAGAAAAATGTATCCATAAGCATCATTTAAGCTGAGAATGCTTGAAACTTGCCCCACATCTCTTTTTTTGGCAAGAGCCATTTGGTCCCTACCACTTTTAGAAATAATCGCCCTCCAAGGTCAACAAAAATGCCCTGTTTTGTCTATTAAAATATGTCTTAACATGTGCAAAAGTGTCTTTCTGTAGAGAATGTGTTGAGAAGTGCTAAAACTTTTTCATACAGGTCCATGTCACAAAGACAGCTGTGCGTTACGTTTGCATTTGTGTCAGTGCATGAATAAGTTTGTGTCTATTGACGGGCTTCCTGTGATCCGACATGAGTTCTACAGTCTATCCCAACCATTCAACCAGTGAACTGACAGGTCCCACAATAATGACTTTAGCTCCGCTCACTCATGCTTGAGTTACACTACAACACTACAATTCCCAAGGTGCAAAGGGCTAAGGCACGTGGGCATCTGTAAAGGCACAAAGCAATACATCAATTCAATGATCAGCAGTTGTGCTTTGCTTCGTCCACCATCAATCTCTCTTTCTCTCTTTCCCTCTCTCCCTATCTCTCTCTCTCTCTCTCTCTCTCTCTCTCTCTCTCTCTCTCTCTGGATGGGTGGTAAGTGTTTGACCTCTGCAGGGTTAAGTAATGGTGCTGGGTTCAGGGCAAATGAAGAGAGATAAATTCCGCATGGCAGTCCAAGCTCCCTCAGGAGTGATTGGAGCTGGGCCTCTGTGGGCCACTGGCCACTTAAAAGTGATGGAGACATTACAGGGTCGAGCAGCAGTGGCTAAGGGGGCCAAGCACTGGAAATGTGCTGAAGATAAAAACCGGCTCCACTGGTGAGCTCATTGGCCATTCGTTGTCATGGAAATTAGACAAATAAGGGGGTGGCAAATTGGCAGTTGAAAATGTGACACAATGTATAATAAATACATTTTTTATATCATGTAAAACGTAATTTTCTGCACTTTTTTGGAATTAAAGAGTTAAATAACTTTTACTTTCCTGTTCTTTCTGTGTCCATGTAGACGCTCATTAGCAAATAATGACCAGTTTAGAATTTATTGTTTTTGTGATGAAAACAGTATACATATGTATCATTACATATGTCTACCTTTCCAGCCAACTGTGGTTTAGCTCCACTTAGTAATAAGGCATGACTCAGCCCAGACTAAATGAGTCACAGAACATGGCAGCCAATAAGAGCTGAGATGATTTGCACAATCAGTCTGAAAGTCACAGTAAAAAAAAACTGTTACATTCTGAGAGAAAAAGAGAGGTCAGAAAATACAATGGGCATGATTCATATTTTTATAGATCAACCATGGACCAAAAATGAAGAATGTAGGATGTGTTTGATATGCACTGTCCCTCAAACGCTACTCTATTTTTTTTTAAATGCACAATGTAGATATAGACGTATGGAGAACTTATGGCGTGGTTAAATATTGTACACTAAATGAAAACCAATAACAGAAATTAGAAATTTGCTGAATATTTTAAATCATTTCAGTGTTTTCTCCATTGAGGATGTGTTATTAATTTCACTTAGAAAATTAGTAGAACTCAATTTGCCAGAGGATTTTCAAACATTTGCATAAAATTGTAGAATAATCACAAAAGTAAAAAAATATTGGTACTGAATGGCATTTTTGTTCATATTGCCCAGACTAATTTTATTAGTTTGTTTGTTTTACTTTCTTGCCTAATCTCAGTTGTGGACATTTAGTTTAAATATGTCAAAACTATTTTTTTAACAGGATACTTTGCCTCAGTCAGATGCTTGCAGTTAGCATTCTCATGCAAACTGTAGGGTTTCATTAGGCGCTAGCCATGTTAAGACCAAAGTGTCCCCTTAAAACATCACATTGTTTATGTATGAGTTCAGAATGAGCTTCTCCTTCCATGAGCTAATTGTTGTAGAAGGACTTAAACTGATATAATAGTCGCAGCTGGAGGCCAGCCTCCTCTAATCACTACTGGAGCCGTTATGTTGCATCCTTTTTACCCTTAGTACTACCGAGACGCTAATAAACCTGTATCAGCGCCATCCAGTCCATTAAAACCCTGGCTATGCTAAAATAAGCCCCTGGAGGTGCAGGCTTTTACGTCCATAAACATTTACAGGCCTCAGCATGCTAGCCCTTCGCTTCCCAGCTAAAAGAGACACTTTAAAATGGCTGGAAGTGTGTAATGTTTTAAAGCTGCTGTAATTATTTTGCTTCCTCACTCAGTGGGGGATTAAACAATGGGACAATGCTAGAGTGTTTTGTATAGGAGCTAATGAGACAGTTGTTAGTTCCCTATGGTACTGGTTGAATAAGCACTAAGCTAGTCATTTACTCCAATTTGACCTTTAAGCTTGATATGATTTCATCTTCCATCCATTACCCCCACTTCAGAAGGGCAAATTTGATGATTTCATGATCCCACACCTTCTGAAAAGTCTCTTGGGTTGTGTTGGAATGGCATCCTGGTTGTGTTGAATGCAGATTGTAATCTTGGTTTCAGAAAACTGGACCTAGGGGTGTAGTAATTTGTGTATAATAATGTAAAGGGTAAGACATATGGCTAACATATAACTTGCATTGGAAGCTGTGAGCCTTTCTGGGAGCTCTCCATGGTAGTGTTAGCATAAGCAGGAATTATTTTGGCTGGCCTAAAAAGCCAAAAAAGTAAAGCTATCGTGTAAATCTATAGTGATATAGTGATATATTATGACCACCTGCCTAATAAGCAGTTCTGTGCACTGTCCAAAACATTACGTAAAGGGGCTACTGCAATTAGGTAATGTGATTGCTATAAAGGGGGGTACTTGGCCCACAACAATGTTAAGATAGGTCATACCTGTCAAAATAACATCCACATAAATGTCATGGGTTTCTCAACATCACCCTCCCTCTGCCAGCTTGCCTTCTTCCAATAGTGCACCCTGGTGCCATCTCTTTTTCAAGAAAATGGCACAGAGTATACTGAGTATAGTGCAAGATTCAGTGTCCTCCTGTAACCAGTGTTAATTTTTTTTTCTGTTGGTTCAGACCAGACAGAATAGCCTTTGTTGCCCTCAGGAATCGATGAGCCTTAGCCCCTCAAAACCCACCTACCAGTTCATGGTTTGTTGCTCCATGGACCACTGTTTTTCATGTACTCACCACTGCTGACTAGGAATACTCCATAAGCCTTGCCCTTTCTGAGATCCTTTGACCCAGTCATCTGGCCATAACGATTTGACCCTTGTCAAAGTTCCTCAGGTCGAATACATCTCAGACCTTGACACATGTAGTAGGACCAAAATAATCAATGTTGTTCGATTTGTGTGAGTGCCTATTCTTTTATTCTCTATTTTTATTTGCTGTCAACCGGAGGGGGGTGGGTTCCCCTTTTCTGTCTTGGCTACCAATGTTTCTACTCCAGCATTAGTCAGTTTTTCCCTGCTTCTTTCACCCTTGGCTTGCTCACTAGGGAATCAAACCTGGATTTTGTAAAGCTGTTTTGTGTCAACATCACTAGTTAAAAGTGTTATATACTTAAATTGAATTGAACTGAACTAAGGATGAACATTTAAAGAGGGTAATGATATCAGGCACAGTCGCAAATCCTACAAAAATGGCTCAAAAAGAAGAAAGGAGGGTTTTTTAACCATAACATCAGTTGTAAACATATGACTAGGCTCTGCAGTGATATGATTTAATAGATATGCTACATATTATTATTACATATTTGCATCATATCATGTTTGTCAGTGGGGGGTGTCTGTATTTGTTGACAGGGACTGGCAGGGACAAATTTTGCTAGCTTGTCAAAAAGTGGTGCAGACGAAATGGAGATTCACAAAAATGTGGTGGCCACGTATTACCAGTGTCCCCAGCATAAACAATGCCTATGCTTACATGTATGTATAATAGATATGGGACATTTGTATGACTTCCTGATATACATAGCTCGTGTGAATGCAAGCTCAGTATCCTTACCCTAAATGTGCATTTGGTACCAGCAGTAGGCCTAAAGAGCGGTTAAAACTGCTGATCCATTACCGGTTTAAACTGACAGGGGTTCATGGTTCACTCTCTTTCTCAGGAAGCTGAAAGGTGCATGTAACAGTAGAGGTAAAGTAAGAGAGAGAGAGAGAGAGACTGAGGAAGCGTGGGTGGAATCAGAGAGCAGAGCATGAAAAACTCCCCTTAAGGCTGTAGATTGGTTAAAAATTCGCCAGGCTGCCACCACAGAGCATTTCTATTCAGGAAAAGGGAGTGTTCTGCTGCAAGGTCCTTGGACAGCTGCACTGAACCACGTCAGAACAGAGGTTAAGTATGTAGATGTTAGAGCCACACTTGCTGCGGTGGTGCTGTGCTTTTATAACAGGTATAATACATATGTACCAGATCTCTGAACAAGGTGACTAGCTGCTAAAGTTGAATAGATATCAATGACATCAAATATGCAAAAATTTGTGTGAAAGCATTTCTAATGTGGAAAAAAACATTTGTGATTTTTGTGATTTTTTTTCCATTTTTTATAAAGCTTCTGATCTATGCTGTAATTCTGACAGACTGTAATAAACTACAGAAAGTGTAGGGGGCAATATGGCTTCTATTTTCTCATTTAAAAAGTGCTCTATACTGCTCAGGATCCACACAGTCATTCTGACAGATTTCAGTACACTACAGAAAATGTAAGAGGCAATATGGCTTCTACCGAACCCATCCATCCATCTATTTTCTAAACCGCTTCTTCCGTTTCGGAACTCGTGGGGAAGCTGGAGCCAATCCCAGCTGACTACGGGCCTAAGGCGGGATACACCCAGGTCAGGAGGCCAACCCGTCGCCGGGCAGCACAGATACAGACAATCATTCATACACACATTCACACCTACGGGCAATTTAGAGCATCCAATCAACCTACTGCAGCCTTTGGACAGTGGGAGGAAACCGGAGCACCCAGAGGAAACCCCCACGAACATGGGGAGAGCCTGAAAACTCCACAACGAAAGGTACCCGTGGCCAACCCAGGTATCGAACCCGGGACCATCTGTCTTTGAGGTGACAGCACTAACCACTGCACCATGACACATGGTCTTAGCCCCTCAAATGACACATATGGAACTGAATGAGGGAATTATAAGGCGAGAATCAATACAAGCAAAATGTTTCTATTAATAAGTCATATGTAGTGCTGTAGTTTTATTTAATGTTAAAGTTATAATGGTTAAAATGTTACTATATGCTAAAGACACATTACGTAACCAAAAAAGTCTAGCTTTATGAAAATCTGAAGTTAGCAGTGAGTTTTACAGCATAACTCACTTAGAGGAGAACACTAACCACTAATTATTGTACATCAGTAGTGCTGGCTGGCATCAAACTGACTGAGGAGGTAGAGGGAGGACCACAGAGAGAGAATGCCCTTTTAGACACTTACTTACCTTTGGCTATGGCATCACTAATGATCAACTTCGCCATCTACTGATGATGGTGTCATTGCTTGGATAGTTGTACCATTTGGAAACCTAGGTCAGACGACCTTCTAACATTACAGATGTCCTTGGGTAAAATAAATGGCACCAAAATAGTTGGTCAGCAGTTCTCTTTTTGTTCTCATATATATCTTTGTGTGTTTTCGGGTTTGGGTACAGATGTACATTTTTTGTTGGTGTGTTCAAAATAACAGACTAGCACAAAAGTTTCCGAATTTGATTTACCGATCAGTAAAAATGTGAATCTTCATGATATAAGACAATTTTATTCATTATGCCTTTTAACTAACTAAAGGCTTTTGAAAAGTGGTGGGGACAAAATAAAGTGGGGACATGTCCCCAGTGTAAATAACAAAAGTACGCTTATCACTGTCAGAGGAGCATAAAGAGCGAGCAGGAGTATATAAGTGCAGAAGTTCAGAAAGATAGAGAGGAGCGAAACAATGAAGGGCTTTGAAGGTAATGAGAAGTAGCTTGTACTGAACACGATATGATATCGGTAACCAGTGAAGATTAGGAAAAACGGGTGAAATATGTTCAGATTTTTTTGTGAACATGAGAAGACAAGCAGCAGAATTTTGAACGTATTTGTTTAAAAAAAGTGAATGCTGACTTTGATAGAAAGGGGTCAAAACACACTGTGCACCACAGTCTGAGCTGGTTCAGTAGCATTAGAGGATCTACTCAGTATTAGGCAGGTGGTGTTAATGTTATGGCTGATTGGTGTATTTGCTAAGTACGTTTATTCCTGATTAAAATTATGTTGTGCCAATCTGTTGCAATTCGAGTTTGGCTGGCATCATATGCGAATGGTTGGCACATTGGCACATAAACAACAAGTAGCAATGAGCTTTTTATTTAAACGAAAACAAAATTTGCATGTGAGTCTATATAGGAACATGTGCCAGCCCACCCCACTCACAACTGGGTGTTTCTCTGGCAAACATTACATATATCAGGTTTGGAAAATGTAAAAAAAAAAACATTAATCACAAAACTGAACCACGTTAAATGAAATTACAATCCTGACCTAGATGCTATCTCTGTCTCCCATACTTAATACCCATGACTGAGAGAAAACTAGAGAGAGTAGTTGAACGGAGCAGTGCATGGAGCCACCTTGAGTGGGACTCGTTTTTTCGATCTGATAGAGCAGAAATTCCTAGTCGAGTCTTGAAGGACCACATTTCAGCTCACTACCCCAGGAGTCAGGTAAACAAGGCTGCAGACTGCTGATTACCCAGAAAATGCTGATTTACAGGAGTGCTGGGAGATGGAACAGGACAAAAAAATGTGGTTCAGCATGCGGTCCAGCATGTGGTCTTCAAGGACTGGGTTGGAAACCTTTGCTGTATCAAATCATATAATTGCATGGGAATGCCTCAAAATTGGATGGACAAAATATTTCACGGTGGAGATCAACAAGAGTGCCTTCTTTGCAGAGACGCTGGAACCATGCAGCCATGCTCCTTTCATAAAATGTGCTCTTTTTAGCTATTCCTTCTAGGTTTGGCAACCACAATCAGCCCAGTTCGAAACTGTGCCTCACTCAGTTATTGTATAAATACATGTAAGATTTAGGAAGGTATTTCTACCTATCAGCCATAACATTAACACCACCTGCCTAATATTGAGTAGTTCCCCTCATGCTGCTGAAACAGCTCTGACTGTGCTGCACTGTGTTTTGATCCCTTTCTATCAGAGTCACCAGCTCTTCTGTGGGATCAGACCAGACAGGCTAGCCTTCACTTCCCACATGTATCAGTGAGCCTTGGGTGTCCATGACCCTGCCACCTATTCACCAATCATGTGTCCTTGGATCGCTTTTTGTTGGGAATTAATTATTGCACACATTGAACATTCCACAATACCTGGTGTTTTGGAGATGCTCTGACTCAGTCATCTAGTCATCACAATATGGCCTTTGTCAAAGTGGCTCAGATCCTTACGCTTGTAAGGTGCAGACATTTGTATTTGTGAATTGTGAAAGTGCCCATTCATGGGGTAGTCACACTCTGGTATGGCTAGTCTCTGGTATCACACACTGACTGCTTTTATAGAACAGGTTTGCGTTTGTGTGGATTTAGGGGCCTGTTGAGCTGCTTGGCCTGCTGAATCCTGGTTTGGATGGGTGCTTTTTCTTTTGTTGAGGAAATTGGCTTTCTGCTTGTGGGAAGCCTCCAATAGAGGAGAAATGCTCGTCAACAACAGCAAACAAGACACTTTAAAATGCTCTAGTGCAGGGCTTTTATTTCATACAGAATGAAATTCACTGCCAGTCTATCAGAAAAGCCAAAGAATTAGGATATGAAGATTTTCGTACAGATACAAATACATTACAGCCTGTAAATAATTAGACAGTGACCATCTGTGTTTTGGACTGATATTAAACAATAGCTCTCACACCTTCATTCCTAACCACCTGTACTCATCACACCTCACACCTTCATTCCTAACAACCTGTACTCATCACACC
>JBBPDA010000081.1:922544-940971 GCA_037974385.1 Arnoldichthys spilopterus | reverse complement strand
AGAGAGAGAGAGAGAGAGAGAGAGAGAGAGAGAGACCGTACAAAAACCAATGTGTGTGTATGAATGTGTAGAGAAGCCTTTGTCAGGTTTTATGAAGTTTTGATCTTTCAGCATGCTCAAAAATTCAGTTTTTCTTCTTGCTGCCTCAGGGCAACGCTAAGTGATATAAGGGGCACTTTGCTGATAATGTGTTTGAATTTAATTTTATCACATGTACAATAAAAGCCCTAAATATATTTATATATATTTATAATTAAAAAAAACTACGCCACTATCAAATTCAATAAAAATATTATATAAAAAATAAGTTTATCAATAAAAGGTCCCAAAATGAACAAGAAAATGATTTTTTTTTTAAATATATACCATCAACGTGCGTGCTTCAGAGGGTAATGTGAAATAAATTGTGATACCAGTAAATTATTCAGTTAAATACACACACACACACACAAAAAAGCCAGCTTTTATACAGTTAGGTGGAGTCCGTCTCTCCCATTAAGGGGTGAAAAGGTCATGATTCAGGGTGAGGGGAGAGGAAAATGCACTGTTTCCATTATTTGTTTCTATAATATGTTTCTGTTGCTCATCATGCCCTCTGCCTGTGTGCTGATTATTTCTCTGCTTCATTTAGCAGTAAACAGCAGATAAGTGACCCAGTCCTGCCCTCTCCCTGCCCCGCCCTGCCCTGCCCCACCCACACTGATCCTCCAGCTGAAAATAAGTTGTCCAGAATAAACATAATTAATGCATATTGCACAGCAGGGCGGATTACAGCATATGTGTGTGTCTCTTCATCTTCTCCATCCATGACTACACAATCATCATCATCATCATCATCACCATCTTTATCATTATCTTCCTCATCGTCATCATCACGATCATTGTCATTCGATAGTCAACATTATCCTCATCATCATCATCATCATCATCCTCCTTCTCATCATCATTATCATCATCATCATTATCATCATTAGGTATATCATCATTGTCATCGCCATTATCGTGAATTCTTTCTTTTTTCTTCATCCTCACTGACATAGCCTTTCTCCTCATATTCGTCATCATTTTCAGCTTCATCAGCATCATCATGGTTTCTTCTTTTCCTTCATCATTGTCATGATTGTCATCTTCCTGATCATCATCGTCATCGTCTGTTGTCATGGCATGAATGCAGACGAACAGAAACAGTGGAGTTAATGAAAATCACAGTTCCACACAGCACCGTCCATCAGAACCACGATCTGTTTTACACCCCATCACACACATACAACCTCCCTCTCTCTCCCTCTCTTCCTCTGTCTCTCTCTCTCTCTCTTTCTCTCTCTCTTTCTCTCTCTCTCTCTTACCTTCGATCTTTTTATCACTCTCCTCTTCCTCACTCACCATCTCTCATCTACAGCAGAGAGAGAAAGAAGGTGACAAAGGAAGAAATGGAGAACTAACTGTGTGTGTGTGTGTGTGTGTGTGTGTGTGTGTGCATGTATGTGTGCTGTTTGTTCTTATGAAGGTGAAATTATATTGTTATAGTCCTGTGTGAACATACAGTGTGTGTGTGTGTATGTGTGTGTGTGTGTGTGTGTGTGTGTGTGTGCTGATTAGAGCTGTCAATCAAATGTGTCTCCCTGCAGCTTTATTTTTTTTACAGCAGCCTCAAGTGCAGAACACCTACACTCACCCTCCTCTCTCTACACACACACATTTACATTTCTCTTTCTTTCTTTCTTTTACTCAATTTCGAACACACCATTTTTCACTTGCCACTGGAAATAATTAGCTAAGGAATAAGGAGTTTCCATATGTCCACCTCAGACACACACACACACACACACACACACACACACACACAACTCTGTTTGTGTTACATAGTCATATGGGTATTTTTATTTTTGTTGTTGTGGTTTCATAATAAAAATAATATTAACAACTCAAAACACCATCATACTCAGTATAGCATACGGTACACTAACCAGACTAGGTATGAATTGGGTAAAAGTAAACTCCCTTTACAGGACACCTTGGCTAAGTGTTTACTAACTGAGAAGAGCTCTAGATACCCACTCACAAATACACACACACAAACTCCAAAGCTCACACACAGGCTATATTTATATTTAAATATATATTTATATTGTTGTCAAAATAAATCTTGGTAGTGTTATACAATGTTTACTGATACAAAATGTTAATTTTATGTGTTATATTTGGATTATAATTATCCTTATCTGTAGGCACTGCATTAAAAAACATGAAATACACTCCCCTGAAGCTTTCTTAAAAAGTTACATTTTTGAATGTTTATTTGATGTTTTTAAGAGATGAAGAGAAAACATAAAATATAATATATGCTTTAACTTCTGCACAGTCCACATTCGCTTTATGTTTTCCAAAACGTTCTGCAAATAAAAAGTAATTGTGTTTTAAAACACAGCTGTCCTTGCCTGGGAGTCCAAGACAGCATACCTGTCCTCTCACTGCCTGGATAGGTTTGCCCTTCCTCTACCCCCTCAGCATGATGCTAGCCAACACTGTCATGTGATAAAATAACAAAACACAACAAAATTGCCAGTCAGTGTTCTCCTCCAAGTGCATTATGCTGTCCAGTGATATTGTGTTAGCGACTATTTGAAAGAATGCATTGAAGCTTCACATGATTCAGAAGAAGCACATGCTTGCGTTCAGCCTCCCAGTGTTGGTGGTATGGTGTAATTGGGAGAGTCCTAACTAGTGGGTGGAACTGAAGACGACAAAAATGTGCAGCCCCATGTTCTCTGTACATGATATAGAGTGGTTGTTGATATCTGGACAAAACCTTGTATCGCCATGTTGTATTTCAACTGCTCTTTATATTGTGTGGAAACTAAATTATGAACTGACCAATAGAAATGCACCAAGATTACATGGAATACAGTCTCTCCACAATACGTTGGACTAACCTAAAGTCTTAAATCTAAACACAACTGTTTCACTTTCTGTGTTTCTCCATCATCATTAGCATCCCCACAGCTAGGGGGCAGTGTTGCCCTTCTTTATAATCCCTCTATGGTTTGCTTGCTCACTCTTTTTTCCTTCCCCCCTCTCTCTCTTTTTCTCGTTTAGCCCCATGTGATATTCAAATGCGACTTGATTAGATTTTTGCCCTTCCGCTAAAGAGGGATAACAGCCAGACTCCATCGAATACTTCAAGAATGGAGAAAGGGAGAGAGCGAGAGAGAGACAGAGAGAGAGAGAGACAGAGAGAGAGAGAGCAGAGAAAATAGGATAAAAAGGATACATAAAATATAAAGGAGAAATAAAAGAAAATGAATTGAAGAAAATAAAGACTGACAAGGAGCAGAACCAGAAAAGAACTGTTGATGAGACAGACAGACCGAGAGAGAGAGAGAGAGAGAGAGAGAGAGAGAGAGAGAGAGCCAGGGAGAGAGAGGGGCAGGGAGAGAGAAAAGAAAGGTAGACATAGAAAGAGAGGAACAGAGAGAAACAGAGGCAGGGAGATAGAAAAGAGAGGTAGAAAGTGAGAGAGAACACAAAAGAGAGAGAGAGAGAGAGAGAGAGAGAGAATTTGTTTATCTGAGCAACAAGTAAACAAATACGAATAAACAAACACAAATAACAGTAAAACAGTCAGTAGGAATGGATGTGGAGTGTCACTGTGTGTCTTTAACCATTTCCAAGCCTTTCCTTGAGGAAACTACCGCCTAAGCCTGAGGGGTTTCAGCCCCGGTGTTGGTTTATCTCAGCAATCTTTTATTAAATGAGAAATCAGAGGTTTCTGACTGAACTGAGCACATCCATGGCATGGCTGGAACTCTGAGAAGATCACCCTACAACTCCTCTCACTGCTTCATACTGCAGTTGTGTTTGTCTGCATTTGTTTTTTTGGTCATGCTGCTAACAAGGGGTGTGGCATTTTCAAGAGACATACTAGTTATTCAGTAGGGGGGAACTCTTTATTCTGACTGTCCTCCTGCAAGATCTTCATCAGAAACTGGCTCACAGTGCACCTGCTGACCTGCAGTAACCCTGCATATACTGGGAGTTTCCTTACCAGAGATAAACACATAAGCATACCACTGGTCACCAACAGGCAGAAATTCCCAATGGCTCATGATTATGGTCTTCCCAGTGACATCTTTTGGCATTCAACTGAGCCCCAACTTTTAACCAGTCCTACTGTTTCTGTCCTGTACACAGCTGTGGGTCATATTCTTATCACTACACACCATCATCCAGCTGTCAGGAGGATTTCTGTAGACATCACTGTTCATAGCTATTCATGAGTGAGTGAGTGATTGTCATTGTGAACACACCACAGCACAGCACACCACAAATGAAACATGACCTCAGCATGTAACCCATTTGTGTAGGAGCAGTGGACAGCTGACGATGGCAGGGCACAGGAAGCTGTGCTTGGGGATGGTACCTTGCTCACAGTGGTACTTGTACAGGTTGAGATTTGGTCATTCAGGTCAAGGGGCAACTCCAGTACACCACCACTGCCCCATTCATTAGCATGTCTGTAGAAATCCTGAAGCTACAATTTATTATTTTTATTACTATATAAGCAGACAAACAAATAAACCTCCAAAAATAGAGATACAAGGTTTTGGACAGACAGATAGAGTATGCACTGATCAGGCTAGCTGTGTGGGCGTTCAGGGACAGCATTCACTCTTCAGCAGGATTAGGGGTGTGTTTGAGAAAAGATGCTGCAGAAAGAAAGGCCAAAAGGTCAGAGTTACAGTGGACAGTGTGTGTGTGTGTGTGTGTGTGTGTGTGTGTGTGTGTGTGTGCATGCTCTGCTTGGCCCAGATCTTATATTTTTTAAACACTGAGTTTACAATATTCTATTTTGCTTTCAGAACCATTTGAATGTTTATAGAAGTTTCAGACCAAGTAAATGTTCTTTAAGACCGAACATGTTGGCACTGAGATGCTAACAACACTCATGACATGTCGAGTTAAAATTTAAATGACTTTAAACCTTAATATACTTTCAATTCCATGTTAAACTACAGAAGCAGAACTTTTTGACAATATGCCACATGTATTGTTTTCAATTTGAAATTTCAAGCCAGATTCACAGAGTGAGCCACATTGGCCACCCATTAAATCACTGCATATACTGATCGAAGAAGTGGTCATTTTTTGCCAGTTCTTGCTGTCGTTGTTTAGGAGCCAATCAAAGAATTCAATATGTCGTTCAGGAGACCTGATATCTAAGGTGGGACAGAGTTTCAGAAACCCTCCAACACGTTTATGATTTTAGACCGAAAACAGTGTTCAAACACAAGTAGTAAATAAAAAACCTCAAAAAGTTTGCAAACTTCAAAAAAAAAAAAAGACAAACATGGCAAATGTTCCCTAAAGGCAGTGATGACAAGGTCGAATAAATATCAATTTGTCAAAATGACAATAATGTGTTGAGTCCTGGCGTTCATGTAGATGTTCCTTGACACATAGCATCTGCTCAAACATTGCTGCAAACCAAGTTCACCCCTTTGATGGTGATGGTGTTCCCTAAAGGCAGTGTGCTCTTTCAGAAGGATAATTCTTTCTGCCACATCGCAAACACTGTTTAGAAATGGTTTTACGAACAAAACAAAGAGCTTAAGGTGTTGTCTCGGCTTGTAAATGACAAAAAAGTGTTGCTCTTGCCTTGCAGTGATTCAGTTAAATTACAGAATATTAAGAATCAAGTAATTAATTTCACCATGATTCTGATTCAGTTTTGGTATGCAATATTGCCAGTTTCAGACCAGTAATAACATAAACACCATCTTACCCCAACCCCAACCCTAAAGGTGTTCCCTAAAGACAGTGTCTTATTTCAGCAGAATAATGCTCTCTGCCACACTGCAAACTCTGTTCACCAATGGTTTGAGGAACATAACAAAGAGCTCAAAGTGTGGACTCAGCTTTCCGAATTTTTCAGATCTCAATTGGATCGAGCACCTGTGGGATGTGCTGAGACTAGTTTGATCCATGGAGGCTCCATCCTCAAAGGATCTGCTGCTTGGTGCCAGATACCACAGCACAGAGGTCTTGTGGTGGTCATGCCTAGACAGGTGGACATAACTAAATAGTATAAAGTGGCTGTCTGCAGCATTCAACCTCACGTTTGCAGCTCAGGGTAAGTCATACTGTGTCCTAAACCACATCCATAAGTCTGCTCCATCTTAATAAAGACCTGGATGCAGTTTTAGGGGCTTGAGAGAGACTTTAAGGGTGTGTTTATGGAAGAGATTTGGGTGACTATTGACCACTAGTGTTAGCAATGTCAGCTTCTTAGCTAAAATTCTAAAGTCTCATCTAAATGACCACATGTGGGATAAGTGGAAAACTGTGGATTTTTATGCTTTATGAGAAAGAGAAAGGATCAGTAGCTGAAGAGAAGGTGGCAAAGGTAAAAAATCATGCATTACAACCTGTTTACCAGGCTGCACTGTTGCCTGTGGCACTTCCTCATCCTTGCGAGGCAAGAGCAAACGATCACAGATGTCAAAGCCTTCTGAGGGGAGGGGAGCTGTGTGTATGATTGTGTGTCTGCATGTGTATGTGTGTTTTGCATGTTGTTTATTAATAAAATATGATTGACTATACCCCCCACCTCCTTCCTGCTGGGCAATGAAGTGATGCAAAGGCAAATGAAATTGTTCGACTTTGATTTCCAAAGATCCGCTCCATTACACTTACACCTCGTCTTTTCTTTCAGGAGCGTGTCTAGGAATAAGACAAGGTATCTGGAGCCAAGCCAGGGTGCAAATGAATAAATACCATTAAAAAAACCTTGCAAAATCCATGTGCTGAGTGGTGGGGCTGAGCACGAATGCAGTGATGAATTGATCTGAACGTGTAGATTACAATTATATTCAATAAACTAGCTGCTCAGCGTAGGTCCAAATGCAAAGAGCCTGCAACGTTCAGCCGGATCAGTACAGGTTCAGGCGAATGTTGACTGAGGACTAGAGTTGAAATGCAGTTGTCTTTCCATTCAGAGCTTTTGTATACTTATTGTTTTACATCTGACAGTCCATCCATAACTAAATCACACAAAACATGGTGGACACAGCAAGAGCAATATATGCAACAAAAAGGACTTGTTATTTTTAAGACACCTTATCTTTTTTGTGCAACCATCAGAAATATCTGATGTATCAAAGCAAAACCTGCAATTAGGTCATATTAGGTGATAAATTAATATAAAATATTGAAATGAAACAAAGCTAGTGTCAAAAACACTTTTGGATTATTGACGATGAGGTAGGGGTTAGGGTTAGGATTAGGACTGGGCTTAGAGTAAAATGGTCTTTAAATTGTTACTGGTCTGACACTGCCAGTATTGCATGCCAGAACTGAATCAGAATCATGGTTAAATAAATTATTTTAATTACTTTTTTTATTCTTTTTAGCTAGAGTAAGAGTAATGATAACTGGCCAAGACACTTTTTTTGTCATTTACATTTTGTCATAGCAAGTGTAGTGTGTTTACAAAATGCAATATAATCCCAAACATAATCATGTTTCATTTTTTTGGTTTTGTTTTATTGTTTGTTTTTTAATGGTTGCATTGTTATATTTTTGAATACAATTCACAATCAGTAACATGACTGTTACTGGGATTATAATACTCCATAAAACCATATCACAAAAAGTACCAGTGGGACCATTCTCTGCTGCTCAACACAGAGGACATTTCTGTTGTACCTCATTCCCATAGTGTCTCCCATTTTGGCTCCATTCATATTATAAGTCTTGCTGCTCAACTCTAGTTTTCCTCAGTATAAACTACACTATATATTGGATTAAAAAGATACACTGTAAAACAACACACAGTGCAGATTCATACTGGATTAAAAACACTTCCCAGTTATTAATGCCTGACTGTAAAAACCACATACACTGCAGATTCATACTGAAAAACACAATTATCACAGTAAAAACTACACACATTGCAGATTCATCCTGAATTAAAACTACTCCACAATAATTACTGTCAGACTGTAAAAACTTGCATGTTATACAAACTTTTACTGGATAAATAAAAGTAAAAATAACACACTGCAGATTCATACTGGATTACACACATCTCTACATTAAACAGATTATAGTAAATTATAGCAAATCTAACTCCAACAGGGCTGACGCACCACTGAAGTTGACTCAGCCACTCTGGAGAGGACAAAATATATGCCACCTTTCTTTCCTTTGCTCCTTCTTTCTCCCTCAACCCCCATTACAGCTCTCAGGTCAAATATCTCACCTCATATGTTTCACTGCAGCTTATAGCTCAGACAGTGGCAGGGTACTTCAAGTTCCATTTAACAAGCTTGATGTGCATGCGCGAGTGTGTGTGCGTGTGTGTACCAGTCTGAATGCTTTTTGCCACTTTTTTCTCCATTTGTTTTGATCACTTTTAGTGCTCTTTCCTTTGGTTCCTGTCATTTATCAGTAAAAATGGATATCCCTGCAGTGTGTTTAAATTCACTTGGCAGCCGGGCTGCAGTTTCTGTCTCTCGTGCAATTCAGTCTGAGTCATTTTTACAAGCAGAAATATTACCCTTCTCAAACTCACAGAGACGTGTCATACAGACAGACAGACTATTTCTCTACCTGAATAGAACACCCACAACCCACAGTGACTGGCAAATCAGGTTAGAAGTTGTTTTAAACACTACATTAGTGTTGGAAGTTGGAGGAAATATTTTATTATGATATGAATTTAATGAAGTAGCTGTTGTGTGTAAAGTCTAGGCAGACTCAAACTTGCTGGTGTATGATTATATATAAATGTAATTATGTAAGGAAAGATAAACATACGCAATTATGGACTATAAATATTCACTCACTGACTGCATTTATGATATATATGATATATTCACTCATTGAATGTATATATGATCATCATTGAATATGTAAATGGTATATACACTCATTGGCTGCTTATATAATTGAGTCACTCATTGAGCGTATGTATATATTTACTCCTTTTTTCATTGTATATGATAGTCTAAATGATACAATAAATGACTGTATATATAATAAATATAATATATTCACTCATTGGGTGGAACATGCAGACTTTCTGTCACTTTCATTGCACGTCAGTAATAAAAACTGGGGACCATGGTCACTCTGTAGAGATCACAGAAAAATGTATCAATAGATAAGTAGGGTAAAACTTGATAGAAAATGTGATTAATTATGATTAATTTCATTGTATCACATCCACAAGTGGTAGCAATTAATTAGTACAGAAAATGACAGGAATACCTCTTTCTAAAAGTTAACTCTGAGGCTCAGTGTGAAACATCATCACGTGCGACATTTACAGTAAAAGTTCCTCCGTTCACAATTTTCCCGTTAAATATAATACAAACATGATCCTGTTCCTTCACTGTGACGACCAAAATATCACCAAAATACATCAAAATATTTAAACGTGTAATTAACCTAACAACCAGGCTGCTGAAAGGTCACATCGTCCAGATTGTAAACACTCCCTGAAGAAGTTTCCCAGATCGACCGCGCTGAACTAAGAAACCCTGTTCTTGAACCTCAGCACACAATCCTTCCATAAAGGCATTGTTTTCATTGGGGGAAGCTTATAGAAGTCTGCGGTTGAGTGTCAAGCCATGGGATCCGTCTGACCTGCTGACGGCACGGGCCTCAGAAGACACTCCAAAACCGCTAGCAAGCTAACCACGCTAACAACAAGACGCCTCCGCCACGGTGACTCTGCACTCCTGCGATCTGTCAGGGGTTTTTCCCTGTACTGTGCCTCTGTGTTGACGTTACTCTCACGGAGGAGTGAGGGCCTCTGGGATGCCCACTAGAAAGGAGAGCAAGATTAATGAGGGAGTCAGTGCTTACGGAGGATCGGATGGTGGGAGAAGGATGGATCATGATCAAGAGCTGATTTAAAACAGGTGAACGTGGCTATGTGGTGGCTGGTCTGAGAAAATAGCATACAAATACACAGATGTCCCAAATGTTTGGTGAATACCTTGCTTTGTTTTGTTTCTCTTTTTTTAGTAATTTCATTGTTACTTTTTAAATATGTGAAAATTAAATGTGTGCAGCAAATGGACCTCAGCAGCTCTGGGCTTGGGTGGATGGTTTTAGGAAAAACCTTTAATTGGTACAGAAGATTTGCATTATGTGAAGGTTCCTTAAAATGTTTCTAGCATCTCATCTACCAAAACATTTATTTAAAAATGTCTGGCCAGTGGTGGCCTAGTGTTTAGGACATTGCCCTTGGGACCTAAAGGTTCTAGGTTCAAGTCCCGGCCCAGGCACTACTGAGGAACCCTTGAGCAAGGTACCGTCCCACTACACTGCTCTACATCTTGGAAGTCACTTTGGATAAAAGCGACAGCCAAATATATAAATGTAAATTTGTAGAGGAGAGAGCCAGAAGGGGCTCTACTAATAATGAAATGGTACAGCTCATATATGTGAAAGCACCATGAAGATCAGATTCTACTTTTAAAAAATTGTAACACACTATGTGGGCTCATGCATTCAGGATGTTTTGAACTAATGTGTTCTAGATCTTTTCGTCCAGTGGCTCCTAATTTGAGTTCGTATTGTGCTGACATCGCTCTAGCAGACCTGATCCAACCAACCAGCTCATTAACGTGCCCTTCCTTAATTGAAGTTGGCATTTTAAAAACAAGGAAAAGCTCAGCGAAAATGGTAATCCAGGTCCACAGTATGGGAGCTCTTGGCTCTTGGACTGACCTTTATTTTACCATACACTGGCCAACATAAGGTGCTTTCCAACCAGAGAAACTTTTTCATAGCTCTTAGAACTGGTTGAGCAAGCTCCCCTTTTTGTGTATTCCCACCACAGGAACTGAGAATGATTAAAGTTCTTGGAACATCATTATAAGGAATTATTTTTTTAGGGTGGGTTGCTCTTCACACTAGAGGAACCTTAAGTGGCATAAGTGGCTGGTCCAGGTAAAATCTTAAACTGTGTGAAAGTTTAGCCATGTACACAAAAGCTCTTAGTGCTACAAAAACTAGGAAAAAACAAACAACAAGTCAAATGGACCAACAGCGAATTTCAGGCTCTATTTAGCTGATATACAACAGAGGAAATACTTAAGTGCTCCAATCATGGTGTCTTAAATTTTCTCTGTGGTCACAATACCAGCATTCTGAGGTCACAATTTTGTGATGCAAAAGCAAATGGAGAAAAAAAACCTAAAGGTTGTGTAGTTTTCAGGGGGGCTCCCCAGTGGGTAGTTTCACTAAAAAAATCCCTAGAACCATTTGGTCCAAAGGCACCTATAGTAATCGATCTGCAAGGCATACTTCTAAAAAGCTTTTGAGGTTGAGGCCTGTTGGGAAGACTAAAAGGCAGATTAATTTCCTCATCATGCCATAACAATACAAGGGCAGGAATCATGAGCATAATGAAATCCCAGTGTGATTTGTTATATGCAGCCGAATCAACAGAACCATCTTTAGCCATTCCTTCACACCTCTGACATGTGGCGCACTGTGTAAAGACCTTTCGTCTGACAGTGTATACATCTTCAATGGTAATCAATATCATATTACACTGGCTGAAAAACATCACACGGTAATGGAAGGCCATCACAAATGGTACTTTAGTAGTGGTCTCAGATCGTTCAGGGATTTTCTGAAACGAACTCATCATGAGCATCACTATTATCACATTGTTATCTCACAGTGAAATGAACTCACTTTCAGGTTTTTGTCACAAACGTCGCAAACTGTAAAACAACAAAAGGCTTACTATAATACTGTCACAGCACCTTAGGATGTTAAGAGATGTTATTATTCTTAAAAGTACCACTTCCAACATTTCCACTTGTGGTCCAACTATGCGGCCGGTGATCACTTTTACGGTATATAAATATTTCCAAACTCTATTTAAATCTTTAAAATCATACATGAAATGTGACAGTGGCTAAAAGAAACACGACAATAACTGAGTGAAATATGAAAGTAATTGAGGTAAATATTGCAATGTCAAAGTGAAAAATGCTAATAATTACGCAAAACATGCTGGTAACTGATTTAAAAATGGGAGTAACCAAGTGAAATATGACAGTTCCTGAGTAAAATATGCTAGTAACAGAATAAAATATTATAGTAACTGAGTGAAATATGATAGTAACTGAGGTACCTATACCAGTGACTAAGTTATGTATGCTAGTAACTAAATGAATAATGACAGTAACCAAGTGAAATATGTTAGTGACTGTGTGACATTTGCTGGCAACTAATGGAAATCTGATCGTCACTGTATGAACTATGGTAGTAACTGAACAAAATATGAAAATTATGACCATAACTGTATGACAGTAACTAAGCAAAATTGTAAAGGTCAGGGCCTGGATGGGCCCTACCTGACTGGGGGCATTGCCAATGCTCTGCCATGGTTTAGGGCAATCAGTGCTTGTGTGTACCAGCCAGTGCTTGTGTGTACCAGCTGGGCTGAAGCACTTTTAAGCATGGTTGTCTCATAGGGTGGAGTCTTTCTGTAACATGTCGGTGACGGTGCCGACAGAGGCTTTTAAAAGGATGAGCTAACAAACACTGTCCCCCCACCTGGGGCTCGAACCTGTGCTGCCATATTTGCAAGGCAAGCACATTATGATTTGAGCAAGCACGAAGGGGAGGTGCTCGCTGTGAAACTAGAGCAGTTAGGAGGCCCTAAGACATAAGATGTAAACACTGCGCAATGTAAAAAGTGTACGCCATTAGCGCAGCCCGCTAGCTGTTAGCAGCGAAGTACGAGGCCCTGCTCAGGAGAATGCCAGTAATGGAACTCTTATGCTGGGAGAAAACTAAAGATGCTGTCTGAATGCGGGAGCGGGTCATGTTGCTGTGAGTGGTTGCCACTGGAGCACATGGAACCAGAATGCAAATTGTCGTATGCGTGTGTCCTAAACTAAATTACCTGATAAAGTCATGTTAGCCACATCTGCAACCAGAGACAAGGACTCTGTGTTGCCCTGCAGGACAACCACACTTTTAAGTGCTTTGGCCCAACTGGTACGCATAAGCATTGATTGCTCTTATCCATGGTGGAGCATTGCCAAAGTCTCCAGCCACACTTATCCTTACAGAAATATGTCAAACAATTCAATTGCCAGTAACTGACTCAAATATGCTAGTAGCAGAATGAAAAATGACAATAACTGCAGCGAATATACCAGTGACTAGGTGAAATATGATAGAAACAATGAAATTTGACAGTAATTCACAAAACAAAAACAGAAACTGTGATAAATATGCAGTAAATATGCCAGTGGCCAAGACAGCTATGCTAGGAAATGAGTGAATTATAACAGTAACTGAGATCAATAAACCAGTGGTTAAATGAAATATGCTAGTAGCCAAGTGAAATATGATAGTAACTGAATAAAATATAACCATAAAAGTAAAATATGCTATTAACTGACTGAAATATGTAAGTATCAGAGTGAACTATGCCAGTAACTGAACAGTACTGAATGAAATATGGCAGTGACTGAGTGAAATATCCATTTGCGAACTCTAAATAAGATAATTCAACAGAACAGACACCTAAGTCAGCTAGGAAACAGAAATGGAGGAGAAAGTAGCATATCTAGAAGAAGAGAGGAGGCAGCATATTCATTACTCCACTCTTTGTTTATTACCATCAATAAGGCTAGCTTTATCCATATAATGTTGTTTGGCAACCACTCTGGTGGTGGTTAAGATACACCCTCTTCTCATCTGGTTCATTTTTAACAAGATATGTCTCATAGACTGCAATAAAACATTAATCTCTTTAAGCTTTTACTGTGTGAGTGAGCATTTGTAGCATGTAAACAAAAACTAACCCTACTAGTATGGCAGAAGGATCCCATAATGCATTGTGATGTGACATCCATTCCAACACTCTATACACCTGTTGTTGATTTGGGTTTTGTTTTTCCAGTTAAGGCTCCTTGCATTTTATCTCCCTGGATAAAAATGTCTGCTGATCACTTATATATTAACATTAAAAATGATACCTACTGGGAAATCTATTAAAAAATCATATTTATCAAAGCCCTGAGAGACATTTCTGCATTCAATAAAATCATTTGACAGAGAACCCTAGATGGACCATCTATGCTTTGGTTCATAGCCCAGTTATATCATTTGGCATCTGTGGCTAGAAGCCCAGAGGGAATTCAACTTCTGGTGAATTGAAAACCTGACTGGACAAGACTCAAATGAGTTGCATGCAGTTTTCAACCTTACTAGCCATAGAGAATCTACTAAGTACTGTTGCAATGAAGCTCATGGGTGGATTTCCCAGTATGTAGTGGTATGTAGTGGCAGTGTACCGGTGACAGGTCCATGGCCACCCAAGTCTCACTGATGCATGTGGGGAGCAAAGGCTAGCCCATCTGGTCTGATCCCACAGAAGAGCTACTGTGGTTTAAAACGTGAATGCTGACTCTAATAGGTGTCAGAACACACAGTGCACCACAGTCTAAGTTGTTCTTGCGGCATGAGGGGGACTACATAACTTTATATAGGGCTGTAATGAATTATTCCTATAACTGATGAATTTACTCACAATTTAATTAATTAATTAAAACAATTGGACCTCAAACTGTTGGACCTTTGGTTTCTCTCCTTTTGCTGCTTTCATTATTTAAAGTTCTTATTTTATAATAAAAAACAAGTCATGTCACCCCCGAAACGTCCTGTAGTGAATTACAATCTGTTAGATTGATCACCAATGATGCTGAGCACTTTTGATTTTAGTAAACAATATTTTTCCATCATAGGGTTGACATCTAATCATCAAATCATCTTTTATTCATCTCCACACATGAGGTCTGGACTTTGTTTTGGATATCGGGGCTTCCATGTCCCAGTGGCTGTGATTTGGATTGGGATTTGATTTGGCTTGGTTTCAGTAAACAGGGACACATGTTTTAATACATTTTTCATGTCCATGAAGCTGCTGTTGCTGAGGCTCATGCATGTAGATGTCTCCTGTGCATGTTCCTACACCTAATAAATCAACAGCAACAGACTAATGCGCTTTTGCCAGAAACACTCTCACTGAATCCCCCCCACCCACCCACCCCACCCACCCTCTCTCTCTCTCTCTCTCTCTCTCTCTCTCTGTCTGGTGGGAAGGGCAGTAATCCTCTTAAAATGCTCTTTAAGCAGCCATTTGTCATCCTGGGTGTTGCTGGCATGCCCCTGGGCCGCGACTGAGGAGGAAGAGAGGGAGACAGAGAGAGAGAGAGACAGAGAGAGAGAGAAAGAGAGAGAGAGAGAGAGAGAGAGATGCAGAGGAAACTACAAGGCTGGAGAGAGAGAGAGAGAGAGAGAGAGAGAGAGAGAGAGAGAGAGAGAGAGAGAGAGAGAGAGATAACCATATAATTACACCCCATTTTTTTTGCACCTCTTGCAGTCGTTGCTTTTTTCCACCATTAAGGGGGTTTCTTGATGCCATAAAGTTTTGCCCATTGTGTGATTCCAATCGTAATCAGATCTTTTACCAGTATCGACCTAAGAGGGATGCTGAGAGTGCAAAACACAGCCATTAGCATCATTATTGTCCTTCTCTTAGATCAAGGAGCTGCGATGGTGGGGGTCATTTTGAGAAGCAACAGAACTGATCAGCACTGCAAGCATTAAAGGTATTGTTCATACTCACACAATTCTCTTACTCCACATAATGGGTGAGCAATATGGCAAAAACAGATATCACATGATGTTTCTAAGATTTAAGGTTTTACTGAACAATGTAAAAAGGTAAAGTTGCTTGTGTATATTGCCAGTGATTATAATTATATTCAATGTGGAGAAGTGAATGTACACCTAAGTTAGCATGGTGCTAATGGAACATTGTGATCCCAATAAAGAAGCTAAAAAAAAAGCATTGTTGCAATAAAAATAAAGCTAGTGGCAGAGTTAAATATACATTTCTAAATTATTATATTATATTATATTATATTATATTATATTATATTATATTATATTATATTATATTATATTATATTTAGCTAGCTAGTTGTTTCTTTTGCTTTGTTATATAGTATGTGGCAGTAGCCCCACCTACTGTGTTGGAGTGTAAACCATAGTTACTAACCCTGGATATTCTCATTTTATTTTTTAAATTTTCATGTCAATCCCGGGACACTGTGACACCCCTATTGAATACATAAATAATTATAAAAAGAAAAAATAAGTATATTCTTGTCTAAATAAGATCACCTGTGTGTTTAAACAATGCCGTTTTCAAAGATAAATAATAAATAATTAAAAATAATATTTTACATATTCAGATTCAAAGACTTTATCGATCCCGGAGGAAATTGTTCGTTACAGCAGCTCAGACAGACAGAAAAGACAAGGAGGCACTAAGGCAGAATAGTGGTCAGGGATGCCATTTTTTGTTAGTGTCAGAAACCACATTTGCTTGTTCCGTGCAAAACTACTGCAGACATGTTTTGCTTGATGTGTATTCCTTTGATGATGGCTACACTTGTTCTTCAACACCTCTTTACAGCCGTAAAGGTGTAAGCCTCTAATGGGCCATCACAAGCTGTCTGTAGTCGTTTTGGCACTTCCGTTGATCAGAGTGGCGTTTGGATTGGTCAGGGTGAGGCCGAACATGAGAGGGAGCTTTGAATGCCTTTCAGGCTTTATGGAAATGACCAATCATACAGTGAATGACATCACATGGTATGGGAGCAGGCAGAGCAGGCCTGCAGGGGTAACGAGCGTGAGTCTGTCTGTGCCACAGGTTCCCTCGCAGGTCAACAGCATACACTCTCCGAGATACACACACACACACACACACTGCAGCAGCAGCCGCAGCAGAAGCAGAAGCAGCGCTGTCATGTCCTCAACGGCACAATAGCAGGGCATTAAACAGCTCTTACTGGCTTTCACCAGCATTTCATTGCTGTCAACAGAAGCAGGTCTTGGGTAACAAAGCAGGCCAACTTGTTTACAGATAAGATTCGGTAACTGTGGCGCCGCACCGCTGGAGAAACGCAAATTTAACTCAATTTATATGTAAATGAAATATTTTGAGTATAATGAGCTTACTGTGTCGTGCTGCATTGACGTGCTTTTGTTTGTCTACCAGTTCAAGATGGAAACTGCAGTCAGAGACATTACCTGAGATTCTCTCTTTCTCTCTCTTTCTTCTACTTTCTCCTACCTCTTTATCTGTCACCTGTCTCTCCTACTCACTCTCGCACTCTGTTTCTTCCTTCCCACTGTTTTCCCTGTCTCTTTTCAATCTTTATCTTCTTCTTTTCCCATTTTTCCTTTTTTTCACTGTTACCGCTCTCTCTTGCTCATTGTCTCTGTTCTCTCTTCTTATTTATCACTCTCTTTTTCTTCTTGTGTGTCTTTCATTCTCCATTGCCCTCTTCCTCATCACCCTTTCCTCCCCCCTCTCTCTGTCTGTCTGTCTGTCTCACCTGCACACTGCTTCTCTTTCTTTACTTGCTTACTCTCCCTTTCCTGTTCCTCTTTCCAGCTCTCTCTCTCTGCTTGTCTCTCAATTCTACTGCCTTGCTTATGCCCTCCTCTCTCACTCTCTCTTCTTCTCCCTCTCTCTCTCTCAGACTGACAGGGATTTACATAGCTTATATGCTCTTATTCACTGGGCTTGGCTGGTGTGAATCAGCACACAGCAGAATGAAAACAATAGTGGTGGATTGGCCGTGGAGAAATGATTGTATCAATCTGCTGCAGGCTTTCTTTCCATTCTCACTGTTCGCCTCCAAACTGTGCCTGTCGCCAATTTGGACACTAGCACAATGCAGCTATTAGTGTAGATGCTGTCAGCCCCTTTTTGATGCAGTGAATTAATTTCATTTTATTCCTCTCCCTCTACTACCTCTCTATCTCTCAGCTGCTCTCTCTCTCTCTTTCTCTTTCTCACTGTCAGGCATACTTTTTCTCACTCTCTCTCTCTTTGCCTCCTTTTTGGTCACTACCAGATTTAAACCCTGAGAAAAATGTTCACAACAGCTAAGCCAGACGTGCAACTGGAACACCTAAAGAATGGACTAGAAAATGGGTTACAGCTGTGGCTCCCAAACCAGTCCTGAAGTACCCCCTGCCCAGCACATTGTAGTGTTTGCCCTGCTTTCTACACACCTGATTCATCTAATCAGTTAAATGCCCAGCTGCTCTGGAGACATAGAGGGTATGTAAACATTAAAATATGCAGGGCAGGGTGTACAAGGATCTGGGCTTGTGAATGGGCTTTAGATGAGCTTGGAAATTGGTTTTAAGGTGGGCTTGGAGTTGGGGTTTGAGGTGGGCTTAAAGATGAGCATGGAGACAGCACAGGGGATAGGACATTGCGGTGGGGACCTGAAGGTTGCAGGTTCAAGTCCCAGCTCAGGCACTACTGAGGTACCCTTGAGCAAGGTACCGTCCCACT
>JBBPDA010000081.1:908510-922444 GCA_037974385.1 Arnoldichthys spilopterus | reverse complement strand
AGAGATAGAGAGAGAGAGAGAGAGAGAGAGAGAGAGAGAGAGAGAGAGAGAGAGAGAGAGAGAGAGAAAGAGAGAGAAAGACCTAGTATGACAGTATGAGGTGACCCTGCCCATATGAATAACCACACCTACCATTCACAGAGACACACACACGAAAGCACTGCACTACTGGATTATTTCCCAGAGATTGTTCTCACTTCATGAACGCTGTCTTGCCATTACTGCCCTCTCTGTGCCCCCACACCACCCCATACCATACCCCCACCCCCCCACACACACAAGACTCTGAAAAAATGCCTGGAATATCCTGTAAACCACCTGCTCTGAATCTCTGAAGAAAGAGCTTAAAGAATGAAACACACACCCATACACTTCAGAAGGGTCAGGGCTAAAGAGAAAAAGATGATATGGTGAAGAGAGACGGGAACAGCAGGGTGTCACGACCAATCACAGACTCTGTCAGAGTGTCACACAGCAGCTAGATTTAAGACTACTAAACTACTATGAATGAGCTAAAGGTTTAAACTAGGAAACTGCTTTAATGGCACTAAAAATGATCACATCAGCTCCAGTATGTTTGTATATATGGGACAGTCCTAGTGTGATATTAGGCAGCAAGTGAACAGCCAGTTCTTGAAGTCACTGTGTTGGAAGCTAGAAAAATGGGCAAGCATAAGGACCTGAGGGCCAAAATGTGATGATCAGACACCTAGGTCAGCATGGGACCGGGATGCGCTATGGTTATAGGCGAGGCGGTGGAGGCAACGTGATGCTCTTAGCGAGGTTTTGCTGTGAAGGTCCTATTATTGAGGATTCTCCTTTGACATGTAGCACCTACCTAAACTGTGCTGCAGACCAAGTACACCCCCGTCATGGTTATGGTGTTACCTAAAGGCAGTGGCCTCTTTCATCAAGATAATGCTCCTGCCAGACTGTGAACATTGTTTAGGAAAAGTTTGAGGAACATGACAAAGATCTCAAGGTGTTGACTCAGCTGCCAAGTTACCAACATCTTAATTCGACTGAGCATCTGTAAAATGTACTGGAACTAGTCTGATCCATGGAGGCTCCACCTCACAATTAACATGACTTTAAGGATCTGCTGCCTTCAGAGGTCTTGGCCAGAGGTCTTAAGGAAGTAGAGAAGGACCAGGGTTGAGAATGACGACACCTAATGCCATAATTTCTGAAATGTGTGTGTTTGGGTGTGTGAGTGTGTGGGTGTGTGTGCATGTGTGTGTGTGTGCCTGTCTGCCTTTCGGCTGTGTCTCTCTCCTGTCCCGACAGAACACTGGCAGAGTTCTAGAATGTTGGGCTTGTGTTCCATCTCCCCTGGTGTTCCGTCCCTGACGACTCCCAAGGGGGCGCTATAATGAGCCACAAGCCTGAAGGCTCAGACATTGTTTCCAGTAAAACCGCCAAAAACCCCAGAGGGCCTTCGAGTTTTTGACACATGCTGAGGCTGATTTCAAATCATCATTGTTAAGTGTTGGAAGAGGACAGATGGTTGGTTAAAATATAAAAATGGTCATGTATTTCCAGTTATGAGGTCTCTGGGAAGTCTGGTGGTCTGACTGCCTTTTCCCAGCCTGCAAAACCAGCAGCTCTAAGGGCCAACAGATCGATTTAAGCAAATCGAAGACTGATGTGTTAACTTGGAGCCTGTATTTGTAGAATAGCTGTCTTATTTTCTCTTATTTCATTTATATTGTATTGATGATGAAAATTGCAGCTTATTATTCAAGGAGTATCCATTTCCCATTTGAAAATTGCAGAGCAAGTATAGCAAAAAAATCTTTCAATTAATCAAGGTGCTTTTACATTTACAGCATTTGGCGCATGCTTTTATCCAGAATGTATACAGGTGCTTTGTAGTCTTCAGAAAAAAAACCTGATCCTCACATTAGCGAACTTCAGTAAAGATTAGCCACTCAACCAAAAATCTACCAGAGTTACAGTTCATTCTTACACAGAAAACACAAGGTTAATTAATATTACTATTAGTTGTAAGAATGTTTGCTAGTTTGTGTCCTAAATGCTCTTTGAAGAGGTAGGTCTTCAGTCATTGTTTCATATCTGTCGTCAATTTTTGAGAAGGGGGACCAGTTGGGCTGAGCATGATGCTCTAAGAGAACGAGTTGTGACCTGTTCTTTGATCATTGCAGATAGGTAAACAGGGCTGGACCATTTTTGGCTTTGTAGGTGAGCATTAACGCTTTAAATCTGATGCAGAGCCACATGATACCAGTGAAGGGTTTTCAGCAATGGAGCTCTGTGTGAGAATTTAGGTGTATTGAAGAGCAGATATGCTGCTGCATTCTCAATTAGGTCTTGTGGCCTTCAGGGGGTGGCTAGCCAGGAGTGAGTTGCAGTAGTCCAGTCTTGAGATGAAAAGTGACTGGCTAAGAATAGTAGTCTCAGTGCTGAGGAATGGACAGACTTTCCTAAGGTTGTAGAAAAAATACCTGCATGGTTGAAAAAGGACATTAATGTTAGATGAAAATGACCTCATCTAAAGTAATTCTTTGAACTTCTATTCTGGGAGTGATAATAGTGTTATCAAAAATGATGGCAAGGTGAGGTCTTGGGGATGTATCCCCTTGAATGTTCAGGTGTTCTGTTCTGCTGGATTTAAGTGTCAGGTGGTGTGCGATCATCCAGAAGTTGTTGTTTAGGCAACAATATAAACCAGGGGTGGTAGTTTGGCCGTAAAAAGGAAGAGTGTTTTTTTATCCATGTCCCGCGGAGAACCACCCCTTTTAGGTAATTGTAGTCGAGATTGCCCAAATTTATCTAATACATCCTCATGTAAAAGCCATTTTTTTCCAACTTCAGGCACTGCAGTGCAATCTATATCAGGTTCTTGCTATATAGCTAGCTGTTTATTTACCTACTGAATGAGTCACCTTAGCCATCATCACAACTGCACCCCACCACACACACACACACACACTCACACACACACACAAACACACACACACACTCCAAAATAAGAGATTTGGCTGGACCTGCAATTGCTTTACACTTAAGTAAGCATCCTGGCAATTTAAGATATGTTAGTGTAAGTTTATGGAACCTTTAATTAAGTAATTGAGGCTTAATTAAATAATGTTTTAAAGCAGTCATTAACTCAGTTTTTAAAATGTTACCTATTTTGAAAAAAAAAATTATATTTAGTGATTTTTGAGTTTAACATGTTAGGGAAAAGGTAAAACACACTAAATAATGGGCCATACATTTCACCCCCAACCCCCCCGACCCATGTTGATGTACGCAAATAAATAGAGATTGTGATGTTAAATTAACAGAAAAACACTGTCTTTGGGCACTGACCCTATAGATGATGCTTTAACTTACTGCCAAGATTCTACACCACCTCCACCACCATATCTCCACCACCGACAGAGTGATAGAGGGAAGAGAGAGAGACAGCAAGTGAGAGATAGACAGAGAGAGGAAGAGCTGATGTTTATCAGGTTAGATGACAGTTCTATTACGCTGGACTGGATTCCAGTGATTTATCAGCACCTATCATGTGTCAGTTCTGTACATCACAGGTGGAAAAGGAGCTTTCACATCCACCCACACCCAGTGTACATACCAGCTGGGCTTGGTGTTGATCCAGTGATTTTAAAGGGACATATAAACAAGGATTTGATTGAGTTTTGTTATGGGAGGCACTTAGTGGGGTTGGTTATCACAGTTGTTGAAGGGGACGGTGAATTTATTTGTTGACTAGGAGGGGTGTGGCAATCGCATTTGTCAATGGTGAGGTTAAAATGACTTTTTTGTCATTGTGAGCACACTGAATCATGAAGTGCTCCACAACAAAATGTGACCTTTGCATTTAACCCATCACACCTGGAGCAGTGGGCAGCTATTAACAGCGAGGGAGCAGTGTAATGGGATGATCCTTTGCTCAAGGGTACGTCACTGGTTCCTGGTGTCTCCTGGTAGGGAGTTGAACCTGTGACCTTCTGTTCACAAGGTCAACCAGGCCTCCACTGCCCACTGGTTTGGTGGTATTTTTTTAAATAAGTTTTTTAACAGGGGTAATGGTAGGACAACAAGAGAGGGGGTGCTGCACTATATGGTGGGGCTGACTGCCGGACAGGCCTAACCCAGTTTCATGCTGGGCATAAAAGGCTTTAGCAGGATTTGGCTTAACATCTGCATGGATAGCCCTTCATGTTGATATTAAACAGTAATGCTAAACAGAACTCCTCTGGCCTTGCAGTGATTCGTTTTGGCTACAGTTCTTTCGGAAATGACTTTGGTCGTCTCATGGTGTCTCATGAAACATCTCAGTTCAACATTATTTGACCAGATTAAACTTGTACAACTCACTGTTATTCTTCAAATTACACATAGGCAACTTCATGAATGGTTTACCCAGGACTACGTAGAGTATATGTAAATGCTCTGTTCTTGTTACAACACAACCATGATGCATCCACTGGGGGCTGTTTTGGCAGCTTTCAAATGTGAATTGTTAACAATTTCATATCCTTACACTCCCCCAGTCTGCATGAAACATGGCTGGATTGTAACCCCACATGGCTGATACGAAATAAGGTTTTCCTAGGTGGTTGTGTCCCTTTGTGCTCTAAGAGGTGTATGAGTAGCACCATGTAGTGAATAAACTCCATGGAACTCTAGCATTTCACTCACCAATGTCTCAAGATGAAAAATGTTCAAACTTCACAAAATATGATTATGCTGCAATACTACCACTCAAATTTCTTTAATGGGGGTGCTGCAACTAACATAACAACAACAACAATGTTACATTTATATATCACCTTTCACATACCCAAGGACACTTTACAAAAAAATTTATTTAAAAAATTAGTGGAGGAAGAAAAATATGTCATTAGACATATAATTTTCTCGAAAACCACCTATGCTACAAAAAAACTACAAAAAGTTTTTCATGTCTGTTTTCCCTCACCCTCCTTTCATAGACATCAGCCCAATGATTTGTGGTGTTACACGGTGGTGTCATGCACCTATCCATACTTTAATTACTGGTTAATGTATTAATATGGTCAATGAAAGACCTTCACTACTGATAAGCTTTTAGATTCACTCAACAGAAATGTTATCACTATGTTACTAAAAATGTAGCTAGACAAATAGCAGTGACCAGGGTCACTCCCTACTGCCCCACAATGCAGTAAAAATAAACGGAAAAAACACAATGAAAGCAAGGTGTCCCAAACTTGAAGTTAAATGAAGTGAAAGTGACTATTTGTCATTGTGAACACACTCAAGCACCACAATGAAATGTGACCTCTGCATTTAACCCATCACACGTGCACATGTGCAACAGCGGGCAGCTATCAACAGCACCCAGGGAAAAAGTAGGGCAGGCAGTGTGGGATTTCTATGCCACCGGCCACATCTGCCAGTCGTTACTGAACAAACTGATGATAATGTGACTAAAGTGACCCTGAACGCCCCCCCACACATTCCATAAAAAACCTAGAGTCTCTTTATTATAACCTTCAATATGAGTCCTTTGAAAGACAGTCAAATAAACAAACCCAAACTTTCTTTAGAAAGAGAGAGAGAAAGAGAGAGCAAGCAGCACTAGTAAGTTGGATAGGGTAATGATCAGTGTGGCTCAGTACGACACACATGGCCAGACAGGGCTACAATTAAAACCTTTCACAGAGTGGTGCTGAATGCTGCAACACTGTTATTATATCCCCCCCAATACCACACACACACACACACACATACTCACACAATTATGTGCACAAACAAACATGGGGTGGATAGAGGGGGCGGCTTCCTCCTTTGACTTTTTCAGAGAAAAAGCAATTAAAGTGCCCCTACCATATGCTGGACTTTTTGAAGGTGTGTGTGTGTGTGTGTGTGCATGTGTGTGTGTGTGTGTGTGTGTGTGGGGGGGGGGGGTTGAGTAGAGTAAGCTAAATGTGACCTAAAGGTCAAGATCAGAGGTCAAGTATGATGCCATAGACTTTCAGTAGTTAATAACCTGATTTAGCTGATGATGATTAAAGCAATAGTTTGGCAAATTAATCAGACTGACGTATTTTCCTCTCACTTAGCCTTAACGTAGTCAATCCATCCAGACATGTGTGGTATCTGAAGTTTGCTTCCTTAGCTTTGCGCTGGAGCTTCAAGGCTAATTTAGCTCATCAAAGCTAAGGGATTATATTTGCATGGGGTCCTGTGAATGTCTTGCTCTTTTACGGGAAATGTAAAAATCTCCTACCATAAAAAGTGCAAATTGAGCCTTGTTGAAGCTGGATAAGCTTGACAATGTAACCTGTACGGGACTGGACCAACCAGGATAAAGTTCACACCTGGCATTATGAGCTTTCTGGGGGATCTGATCACAATCAGAGTTGTGAAAGCACACAAGACACAGTGAAGGTGCATTAAGATCCTATTGCTTAGATTGAGATGGTCTGGGCCACATATTGCCACATTCGTTTAGGAGAGTTACATTTGTATTTGCAGAATTTGGCAGATATTTTTAACCAGAGCAATGTACAAAGGTGCTTTTAGTCTAGGAAGAAAACCGGTCACACTTTACTTACTTTAACTAAGAGCTGCTAGTTAAAAAAGCTGTTGTTAAGCTTAACACAGAAAAGATATAATTTTTTTAAATGATGAATAGTAAGTAGTAGTAAGTAGCCCTGTTGACTGTAGAATTTAACAAAATCACAATGAACAATGAATCAAAAACTCAATTTTGATGCACATTTGTGGTACAGCTATGCAGCAGCAGAGTTAAAAGGGTTTGTGGCATCTAGACCAGTAGCCCCAACCACCCATCGGGCCATGGCACATTTGCATGGCACATAACCCATCCTAGACTCCAGGAATTCCTTGTCATTTGTCAGTATATGTGCTTGTGTGTTTCAGTCTTATGGATCTTTTTTGGTCTTTGTTAGAACCTATTCATTGTTTGTTGCTGTGTGGATTCATGACTTTAGTTCAGAATATATGTTTTATTTTATGCCTCATTTGCTTCCACATACATCCATTACATACAACAGAAAGGATAAAAATATATTTTTTATATAGTTTTAAGCACACAAAAAATAACCTAATAGTATTAAGAAAATTAAAATAAAATAACTATACGTATACAGCTAAATGGTTTTTGTACAGTAATAACAACCACACCAGTTTACAGATCTGAAACTTGAGAAACATGCAGCATGAGTTTATCACATACTACAGTTAGAGCCGAGTACTTGGTACTGCCAGCCTGGAACTAGCCAGCTAACTGGCATGAATTAAAAAATGTTGCTGGAGGGCATTGTCAGGAGATAAAATGTAGAAATAGGCTATCTAACAAGACCCTGAAGCCCCCAAAAGTACTTCAGCACATTGAAACCAAACACCTTTGAGAGAAAGCGAAATCAATGTGAACAAAAACAGACGCATGCTATGCCCAAACCTATATATCTAATTCATACACGCCCGGTACCAATGACCAGCCTAGGAAAATTACTGTCCATGAAGTGGGTCTGTGGTGCAACAAAAAGTTTGAAACCTTGAGTGAAGTTAAGGGATCTTATGATCATACATAAATGATCTCTGTAGCCAGCAGCTAGACTCAGAGGAGTATGTAATTCATTGTAATTCGTGTCTTATCGATGCACATGGAGTGGTCAAGACCAGAACACAAACAATGCTCAATAACCCAAGAAAGAACTGACCTGCCCCCTTCTGATCAATGAAGACTAATTGATTTATCTCGGGTCATTTTAATCAGCTGCTTGTTTTGTGCAAATAGCTTCAGTATTCAGCATTATCTGTGGCTCATATTCTCCCACATGTGGTCAGGCCGGCAGACGAGCTTGGTATTATTCACACTTCCAGAGGCTACAGGATTCACTAAAACATTAATGTTCGTTAATAATTAACATTTGGGAGTTAAAGGTGGGGGGTAGGGGGGTGGAATTTGTCTATATTAATATAAACCATTTAGTAGACCATTATTATAATGGACATCCTGTCCGGATTAAATGGAGACATTTACGACTTAATGCAGCCTCCCCAGGAACAGCACTTTTTAAAAAGAACACATTTAAATAGACGCAATTTATTTTGAACCTAATTGGTCTCGTAGCATTTGCTGCACTGGAGAGAAGTCAACACAGCCCTGTGGTTACTGTTGGCAGGTGAAAACATCTTAAATGTAGGCGATTTCTCATTAGGGGACTTTGTATTATTGTTCAGCCTAATTCTAGATGTTTTATGTAATAATAATAACAATAATAATAATAATAATAATAATGCACTTTTCATATCAAAGTCTTATATAAATAGATATAAAAGTGCCTTTACCTCTACCTAAGTAATTATTTTGCCAAAGGAACTGTAACTGGATTTCTCAGCATTTCTGCAAGAAGGCAATGAACACAGTCATTCACACTCTGGTATTGGAGGGCCAAGATCCAGCACTTTTTGGTAGTATAAACCTCTGATTTGAAGCAGGTGTGTTTGGGCAAAATCACCAAACTGTGTTGGACACAGACCTTCCCGACAATATAACCTCCCTGACTAAATGTTCTTACATGAACTGGTTATAAAGACGTGATGAAAACTCTTTGTGTAATAGAGTTTCAGTGGTATGTCTTGATACAGTGACGGACTGTGTTCAGTTACACCAGTTTTCTGAAATCCTTTTGAGCTGATAGTTATCACAGTAGTGTCACAATTCCTCGTTCCATGTCCGCCTAGTGTGTTTTTGTTTTGGTTTGCCGATGTGCCCTTTGTAATCTTGTGTTGACAAATGTTCTTTTTGAACTGACTGACAATTCTCTCATGAAGTTCGGCACAAAGTAATGAGTCACAACCCATCGTTGTAGAGTCTGAGCCTTTAGTGGATGTTCTTTTATACCCACCTGATGTAACTTGAATATTCTATAAACTTTTCACTCTTATGTGTGTTACAACATTTTCCAACTATTGTAATAATATAGTTAATAATGTGGCCAGAGTGTTGCTCACAAAGGTAAAAGAGAGGATGGAAAATGGTCATGTAGAAATTAATTAGGAGTGGTTTTGGTGAATAAAACTACACTCATGTTATAATTGGATCTCAGGGACAGAAAGAAAACACAAGCAAAATGTACACCAGTGTGTGAAATGCAGCTGATGGCAGATGCCCCAGACTGGTGTCAACTGGAAAGGCTAAAGCTTCTTTTCATGGTTACTGAGGTCCACATGACTTGACACAAACCTGTATGTGTGGGTGTGTGTGTGTGTGTGTGTGTGTGTGGGCATGTGTGTGTGTGAATATCTCATCCTCCTGCTGAATTTCAGTAGGAGATTACCAGACCACATCAGCACCTGACAGGATTTCCGCAGCGAGGAGCTCAAGAAATCATGTCTTCTTCTCAACTCTAACATTTCTGCCCCTGGAGTCATCCTCCGCACTAGAGCATGCAGGGACATCAAAACAACATCATGTCATCGTGCACAGTCCAACCAGTGGGGAGTGGGGTGATGACCTCATAATTCTTCTATGCGTATACACTCCCTGGCCACTTTATCAGAAACCCCTCTCCTCTATTATCTTGATTTCAGTGGCCCTATGGTCAGAAGTGGACAACAGTCTGTAACTATACCTTTGTAGTAGAGCTGTATGGTGTTTCTAATAACATGGTCGTGAGTGGAAGCTCAAGGTATGTGTTTCCAATAAAGTGACCAGTAAATGGAGGTGTTACATCTGTGAATTCCTCCGCTCCCTGTTCACTGTGAGAGGAAATACACACACCCTCATACACAAACCCCATCTTCCAGATTGACTGCCCTGACAAAGAGACTCAAAAGGACAAGGTGCAGCATAAAAATGCAAAAGCAATGCAGACGCAGTCATAACTATGATGAGGGGTCAATAAAACAGATAAGCTACTGGGGGTTGGGGGCGGGGATTGCATTATATGTTCCTGTTTCAAGGCATTCTGGGAAAAGAAATATGCATGGGAGTCCTTAAAATTAAATCAAAGACAGTTCTTAAGCCTAGTGATACAGAAATGTTCTGATTACTTTTAGAATATCAACATGTCATTTGAGCAGGGTTGTTCAGAATTTGCAACGTATGGTAGCAGGTGTATATGGGGTGAGGGAGTTGTGAAGGTGAAAGAGCAGTAGTTTTCTATTTTAATTGCACAGTTATGTTCATTAATATGAGCAGAGGGAAGCAAATGTAATGTAAACATAATTCATTCCATATTTATACAGTTACATTAAAATATTTAGACAATCATGTACTGCAAAAATGACAATAATCACATTACACTAGACTAAGGTTTAATTTTACATCAAAGTTTAAAACTCTCCTTGGTCCTACAATGAAAACAGGTGATCACTTCCAGAACGTTCTGTTCCTGGGAATATAAATGAGCTGGCCTCCACTAGCCTGTTCAAGCATTTCAGCCCTTTTTTAGTGAACCAGCTAATGCAAGTGTTGGACTTGACAGCAAAATGGAACTGGCTTGCAAAATGCTTACATAGTGCTTGGTCAGAATGTTTGTGTGTCAGAGAGAGAGAGATTGGGTCACAGAGAGAGAGCGAGAGAGAGGGAGGGAGGGAGAAGAAAATATAGTGTATATAAATTGCAGCCTTAGAAACTATCAGTGGGTACTTAAGTGAAAATTGACTATTTACACTGAGCGTTTCTGCGAAACAACATTACAGGCACGCACAGCAGCAGCAAAAAAAAAAAAACCCCACAAGGTAATGGACAGCAGGCTGGGGTTAAACTGTTGATTCGACCCCAACGCGCAGACTGCATTTGCAGCGTCCAGATGGCCTAGTCCATTAATAAATGTGAAAAATATACAGCTAAAAAAGGAGCGAACAGGGGAGCAGGGTGATATATGGAGAGAATGACTGAGTGGGGGGATGGATGGATGTATGGGTGGATGAATGGATGGATGGATGAATGGATGAGTAGGTGGGTAGGTGGGAGGTTGGATGTGTAGGTGGGGGAATGGGTGAATAGATGGATGGATGGATGAATATATGGATGGATGGATGGATGGATGGATGGATGGATGAGTAGGTGGGTGAATGCATAGATCGATAGACAGGTTGGTGTATGAGTAGATGCACAGATGAATAGATATACAGATGAACAGGTTGATGAGTTGGTGGATGGACAGATGGAAGAATGGGTGGGTTCATGGATGGATAGATGGATGGATGAATAATAATAACTTACACATGTAGCACATTTCCCAAACCCAAGGTATGAACGGATAGGTGAATGGATGGATGGATGACGTGAGTGGATTGATGGATGGATGAAATTTGATTTATGTAATGGGCAAATGCTAGAGGTGGGAGAAAAATCGATGCAGTGTAGCACTGCAATATTTTTCAGCACATCATATTGATGCAGCAGTGCCATGTATTGATAATAATTTATTTAATATTATTTTATCATTAAAATGCAGTTAACAGACATTAATTTTGGTTGATTCATCTAACCTGATAACATTGCCTCTGAAGTCCATAAGATGGCACAAGATCTCCTTCTTCTCTTGCGTCTCAGCAGAAGTTTGAAAGAAAGTCATTGCAGAGATTCCTGTATGTGATGTGTCGACTGATTTTAAGTCAAAGAATTGCAATAATATTTTATCATGGCTCAAATATTGTAATAGTATCATATTGTCATCTCTGTGGCAGTTCACACCCCTAGTACATGCATAATGTAATTTATGTAATTTATGGTTGACCATTTCCCATGAGAATGTGCAGATCCAAGTGATTTTCTATTTGGAATGTGATGTATATCTATTTGGCGTTGTTTACAGCAGCATAGGAAGAACAGAATAGCAGAAACAGGAGAAACAACAGGCTTGTACAGTTTTCCCACTCTCATCTCTTTGCTACTCATCAGGCGAGATGTTCCAGGCATGTCACACTAGGCAAAGGTCTCAGGTGTGTGTGTGAGGGTGTAATTGGTCATTATACCCTCTGTGTGAGTAACACACCTGTGTGTGCCCATCTAGCACAGACACGCCAACAAACAAATCCCACAAATTGGTTGGATAGGTGTGGGTCATGGTATGGAAGGGCTTTGTCATGGTTTTGCTTCTTAAGATCTATTTTTTCTGTCCGTTTTAAAAGCCATTAATGTCATTGACATTGCTGCCGTTTCTAGGTCCTGTGGTGGCCATGCCAATATTGAACAAGGTCAGAGGCTTAATCTGTGAGATCTTGTGGGATCTTTTTGTTTTACACAATGTGTGGATTTCAACATGGCAAAGGTACGCATCAGACTCCTACACTTAAACACAAGGACAAACAGGTGCAAGATTTTGATGTTGGAAAAAACAATGTCAGATGAACTGCTCTAGTGCAAGGTGCAGATGGCGTAATAAAACCAGGAGGCATTTCAGTCAACAGACAGTCACCAGTGCTGCCCTTAAACTCTTGAAGATCTCAGGTTGCGTGGACCAGCGCTGAGGTAGCATTGTTTATTTCTCTGTTTCCTTTTAACACAGATCAGCCACAACATTAAAACCACTGGCAGGTGAATAGCACAGCTTTGCTGATCTGGTTACCGTGGATCCTGTCAGGGGGGTGGGAGATATTAGGCACCAAGAGAACAGTCAGTTCTTCAACTCTGTGTTTTGGAAGCAGGAAACTTGGGCAACCTCAAGGATCTAAGGGGTAAACTGTGAATATCTGAGTCAGAGCATCTCCAACATGGCAGGTCTTGTAGAGTGTTTCAGGTATGCAGTAGTCAGTACCAAAAGTGATCCAAGAAAGGAGAATCTGTGAACAGGCAACAGGGCCATGGGCATCTAAGTCTCACTATTGACCATGGGGAGTGAAGGTTAGCTTGTTTGGTCCGACTACAGAATAGCTACTGTAGCACAGAAAGTGAATTCTGACTTTAATAAAAAGGGCAACAGTGTAGCTTGCTGTGTATGGAGCTGCAGACTGGTCAGACTACTCATGCTGACCCCTGTCTACCACTGAAAGTACCTACAATGGGCATGTGAGGATTACAACTGGACCATGGAGCAATGAAATAAATTGGTCTATAGAATCACGTTTTATTATACATCATGTGAATGGCCATGTGTCTGTGCTTTTGGCTCTTACTGAAACAGACTTGTGCGTATGGTTTATGGTTTAGGTTTTTTCTGCTGTGGTGAAGGCCGTCGTAATGGCTGTAAGGCGGAATCTGATCAGAGATCAGTGTTTCTTATGACTGCTTTGTGAACACCAAGCCTTAACTGGCTGATTAAGTTTAGTTCAGTCAGATGTAATTCATCTAAAATTACAGCCTGCCCTTAAGATCGCAAGGGACGACTTCAGCTGATTGCATCAGTGGAGGTTTGTTTTACCCTGCAGTCCACCTGGAGCCACACATACATACATACACACACACAGACCACACACACACACACACACACACACACACACGCACACACACACACACACACAAAGCTTGAAGGGCAAGTCCATAAAGTTCATAAAAGTCCCACCAGCTCCCACTTCCACTCAGCTGTGACCTCCAACGGTGTGTGTGTGGGTCAGTAAATCATGACATACTAGCTGAAAAATAGCAGTAGGTGTAAAGTAAACAGAACCCTTCAACACACATACACACACACACACACACACACACACACACACACACACACACACACAGTGGGTAGTACAGTGTGGATGGACACTACAGGGCACTCCATCCATCTTTTTGAAGGAGGAGGTAAAGAGTATAGGCTTTCTTTTCTTTCTCTCTCTCTGTCTCGCACTCTCTTTCTCTCTCTGTCATATTTCCGCTACTTTCTTTATTTTTTCTTCTCTTTCTTTCTTTCTTTCTTTCTTTCTTTCTTTCTTTCTTTCTTTCTTTCTTTCAGTATCCTGCTGTCTCATTTCTCCCTCTGTTGTGTAATGAGGGTGTTCCATCATTCTGC
>JBBPDA010000081.1:883839-906195 GCA_037974385.1 Arnoldichthys spilopterus | reverse complement strand
AATAGTTCTTAGTATAAATGGGCAGCAGCAGTTCCTTGTGTAGAGGAGCCATGAAGACTTTAGATCAGGTCTTTAATGCATTTCTGCTACTCAGGAAGAGCAGAATGTTTAAGTGATTTGTGTGAAGTGTGTTTTTCTCAATTTTTTCCTCATTTTTATAAATAACTTTTACATTAAATTTAAAATAAAATTAAGTAACTTATAGACTTTTCTTTTGAGTGCATTGGTCTGGTTTACACTGGATGACTGAGAACAAGTTACTTTGATTCTTAGAATCAAGCCTTATAAAGTACCCCCCTTTTGCAGTTTGAGTTCTTTATGAGTCCCATAATAGTACCAAATAACAATTTTTGTAATGTAAAATTTATAATATAATATAATATTTTATAAATTATAATATTTAATATTTTATTTATAATATTTTTTTTGTGAAAGGCATAATATGCAGTCTCCATAACATATAGACACAAGTGGCTTGTTTGTCTTATAAAATGGAAAAACAATCACTGGTATTTCAGTGGAGTAGCTCAACAGAGAGAAGGAGATATATTTATTAACTTAATTTACAGCCTTTATTTAGCTTCCTTTTCTTTATTTAGACTCACTATGACAACATAACTAAAGGGGAGAGCTAGTAAGAAAGAAGCACAGACATGTGCACAGACAAAAGTATGTGTATAATAAAATAAATGTACAAATTGAATATATAGCAAAAATGATATCAATGCTAGACCCCTATGGGTTAAACTGGGGCTTATTGTTAGCGTAGGCTGAATAAATAAGAACACTAGTGCAATTTTTCACAGTGAGGCCAAACTGAGCGCTCCTTTTTTTCCTTATGTGAAATAGTTATTGTTCTTTCATTGTCACTGTCTCTCTCTCTCTCTCCCTCACCACCACGTTGTCTTTAAAGGGCTGCTCATGCCGAGATGTCAACATATGAGTCCTCCCTTTGCCTGGCGTCTCTGTGGGGAGCAGATTAGGGGCGGCTGCTGGAATAGATAGTCATTTGGATGCATTGTGGCAGAAACGGTGCTCAATAAAGTCCACGCAATCACTCGACGGCCCCGACTGCGGGCGATCGTTTTAGGGCGGTTGAAAAGAATGTCGATTTCATGCCGTAAGGGTTTTAATGAAAAGCCTCAGAGGTGCCTTGGACAGACGTGATGGCTTGATTTGTCTTTTGTCTGTCTCTGCAGGCGTTCCCCAACAGCTGAAGCAGGCGGAAGGCGACAGGTATGAATGCTGGAATGTGATTGGATGGTCTCAGCAGCGGGAAATCACCTGAAGCATGAATCAACAAGTGCATTGATTGGATAAACGGTGAGTGCGGAGGGAAAATGTGTGTATTGATTTTTTTTTTCTCTTACCGTATTGATGATGGCTCATTATCAAGACGCTAATGACTTATTGTGCATTTCCGAACAAATGAAGACCCCCATAAAAAAGTCGATTCTCAGTTGCATTCCTGCTGTATTATTATTGTTGTGATTATTGGAATTTTTTATGTCAATTGTTTTTTAAAAGTGGGATTTTCAACATTTTGTTCATTTGATATTTAAGCCGGGTTTGGTTTTGGTTCAGATTACTCTCAACTACCACTGATTTGCCAACATTTTTTAGGATGCAAACAAAGCCATTCAGAGCAGGTTTGGTGTGCGATGGCCCAAAACGTTCCAAATCAGAACAGCTAACAGTTGTGGCCAAAGGAACCAGACATTTGGTTCCTCTAAAATCTCCCTTACCAAAAGTTTTTCCATGACTCATACCATCATCAACATTCCTTATAAACACACAGAGGACAGATGGAGATTAATTTAGAGTGGAGAGAAAATAAATCCCTTTGTGTTGGAGATGTCTGATTCCATTCGCCACTTCTGTAAATAAATCCCGGTTTGACCATTTCACACCAAACCCACTTTGAATGACTGTTTTCAGCTGAATTATGCAGAACTAATTGAAAACTCTATTGAATTCCAAAATAAGTTTTTAAAACTTAAAATGTATTATTATAAACACTTAATTAAACTCACTTAAGTTCACTCATTAAGTGCATTCAGGCATTTTACATATTATATATAGTGCAATTAATTGTTAGCCAATTAGCCAAACAGTGACATGGCCAAACAAACTTTAGTTTTGATGGGATTGGACCCCTCTTATTGGACCCATTGTAAAGGGTGGAGCCCCTTTGTGGACATTAAGGGAGTTGTCTCCCTCTGGTGGCCGGACCTGGTAAACCCAGCATTAGCCCTCAAGTCCAAAGGTCCACAGCTGTTGTGGATCAAAGGGCTAATTGCGGGAATTACATAAGCTCCGGGCAACTAGAGGGAGGCGAGAAGCCTCTCGTCTGTGCAACAGTGACTGAGCAATTTACCGTGTTTACTCAGTATCTAGTTATCGTGCTGGTACCTTGTGCCGTGTCTTGTCTTTGTCATTTCCAGTATCTAGAACCTTGCCTTGCCTTGTGACACTTCCTTGGATTCCTGCTTTGCACCGCCTGTTCCTGTCTGACCCTTGCTGCCTTGACCACGAGTCTGCCTGCTCCATTTGTACCTTTGCTGCCTGTTTGTTTCATAATAAACAGAGACTTTTACTTATACCCGCATCGGCATCCAGCCTCTCTATCTCCATCACCCGTGACACCCATATAAATACCCATCTCATTGACTATCCATAATCCAAACATTCCACATTATTTATTCTTTAATTTTAAAAAATTATTTTACAGCCTTTATTTAGCTTCCATTCAGCCTGCAACAGCCTTTAATTAGTTTAGCTATATATGTAGCTGAAATTTCACATTTTTGAATGTCATTTTTGTCATAATGTTTTAATTTATTTGTTAATTTTTTTATATTATTTTCATTTTAATTTGCTCCATGTGTGCATGTGTGATGGGTTAAATGCAGAGGTCACATTTCTTTTTGGTGCTTGAGTGTATTCACAATTAAAAATAGTCACTTTCACTTAAATTAATCTTTTAATTTGATTTTGATTCAGTCTTACTTATTCTACTTGATAAGATACCATTGTAAACATAACATTTATTTACAGTTCCTTTACATTTTGTATCATCATGCTTGGCTGTATTGCAAATAAGGATGAACCACTGAGTCTAAAATAAGGCTGGAAATGAATAAGTCAATAATCCAGCATGTGCATTATAATTATGGGTTAAAAATATGAGCAGCAGATACAAGACAGCTCATCTCATAGCTATAGTAGGGAAGGGGCTCTTGTGTGGTGCTGCAGTGTGGTAGCTATGGCTGGGTGTCATTAACAGTTAGTTATTGATGGATTATAGGTCCTGTGTGATGTTGTGACCAGCAGCAATGACCTCTGAAACCGTACCCACAAAACCGAAATCCATTTCTCGGTTTGGGCCTCTAAGCAAAAAAAATACTTACCTAACACTGCAATTGGTCAGAGGCCTCATCTGCATACTGTGGCCCTTTTGCGATGGGACTTTTGTACATGGCTAAATCACATGACACACACACATTTGTCAATTCCAGCTCATAATTGACACTCAACACTAAAAGACGAGCCCAGAGAAATCAAACTGCTCAACTAGATTTCTATGTGTGCACAGGGAGGAGTAATCAATCACTGATGCTTGTAAATCTAGACAGAGTTCATCGTCAGAGAGTGGAGGACAGGATTGTGCTGATACAGCTGTACACACTCAGCCAAGAGCACTTAGTTTTACATGATGAGCTGTCCCATTAGCAGTGTGTGTGTTTGAGAAAGTGTATGTAAGTGTGGTCATTCCCCTGCACATATGAGAGCCATTAGATGTATTTAATCCTGCAGTTCATAACTCATACTTGAATTAAAACTTTATGAGGGGCATTGCACATCCTCAGTGATTGCTGTGAAGCATAAATCTTGGGCATGGATATTCTCACAGGAGACGAACCATGTTATCTACTGCACAAGGACTAAAGACTACTGTGTAACAAAACCACCTTATGAGTTTATTAAAGCTAAAAGATTATTTTGTTCCACTCTGTCACTGAAGATTGGTGGGTCATGGGCTGCAAACACATTATGAATAACTGAGGCATTTGTATGACAGTGTTGAACTTAAAGATATTAGATATTAGTATTATTGTCCAAGCAAACTGCAGATGTTTAGATTCAAATGCTCCATGGCTTAAAATATGTGGCTACATTAGTATATAGTATAAATGAACAAAAAAAGAAAGAAGGTTACAATAAACTGAATATATCAAACATCAGTCCTCTTTCAGAGCTAATTACATTAACATTTTATAATCAGGTGAACTGTGGAGAAACCACATTCAGATTAAGTGCTGGCTCCTGTCAAATAGTCACAATAATGGCTAAAGTGACCCTTAATTTTTCTAGTTAACTACACATTGCCACATTGCATTGAACAATTTGTGTATTTTTGGTCACCTAACATAGAAATATCATTAACCACTAGGCAACATAACAGCTGATCCATACACCTGGTTACATATGACGAAAAGCATGTTAGTGAAGGCCCACCCTGACCCCCACACAAATTGCATTATAGTGCCTGTAGTTGAAAAAAAAGGCCTTGACATGAGTGTATCAGAGTGATATGGATTCAAATTACCAAAAAGGAGGTGGGAATGCTCCACAGAACACTGACACTGATTGGACTATGATATTCAAAGTCAAGACAAACTGTCAAGAACAGTCACAGCTAATATAACACTGATAGAATGTGACAGAAAATTGCACCCTTTTAAAAATGCAGTCTTTTCCTGCTTTAGTGGGGCTGTATAATGAAAAGCTTTCCAGGGTAAAAACCTAAAAAGAGTATGTGACCAATGTGGCTAGCACACACACAGCAAATGAAGGAAAGACTGAAGAAAAAATTATTCACAATACGATTCAGGTAGTTATCTGAGTTCTTTCCTAGCGAAGTACATTAGCGTACTTTCTAAAAGGACAAGCTGCAGACGAACCGCACTGAGGTTCAAAAGCCCAATAAAAAAGAGCTTCACGAAGGCGAAACTGCAAAAAACAAAAAACATACTAAATTTGCCAATTTGACCAAGAAGTGGCAAAAAAAAGAAACATTAATTTGAACAAAACGAGTTTCCCCAACTTAATACCACACAAATGAGGCATGACGCGCTCGGCCTGTCCGTTTGAGTCGCTCAAAGGAAAGAGAGTGAGGAGGATTAACAAAGCAGCCAGACGAGGAACAACAATTTCCCTATTAATTATCTCCAAAACACATTTCTGGTCTGGTGTAACAAAGAGAGAGAGAGAAAGAGAGAGGATGAGGATTAGAAAATAACGACTTCCAGAACGTTCTGGCGTCCGACGCCGGCCTCAAAGACTCTCATTAAGTCCTGGGACCATAAATGAAATGAGCAGAAACTGAAAAGATGCTAATACAACTTAAACTTTTTTTTTGGTTCAGGAGCCGCTGGCTCTAAATGACTCTCAGACTGACAGCCAGGGACACAATCGCTGTGACAACCTCCAATCTATCATTCATTTTGCATGAATATGAATGTGTGTGTGTGCACAAGGGCAAGCTGCAGCAAGACACTGTCGTTAGTGACATTTCAATGACATTACATTAGATAGATGTGACAGAAAGCACTGGGAGTGCATAACAGGTCATTTAGATGTCTGTCAAATGATCGCCATTGTAACCCCCTATTGGTAATTTGTGCTTTTTTTTCTCCCATCAGTCTAGAAGTTATCATACAGCCTTTTAGCCCCACCCTATTTATGCTAGAGTTATAAGCAGTGTTTCAGTCCAGACTGCTTTTAGAAAGAAGCACAATTCATTGTGGCCATTCTTATCAGAGCTAATTTTTGCACCCATAACATTAACTCCAGCTGCTGACTGTGGTGCTCTGACACTTTTCTATCAGAGTCAGCAATCACTTTTTTAACCACGGTAGTTCTTTTGTGGGATTGGACCAGACGTGCTAGCCTTCACTCACCACATGCATCAGTAAGTCTTGGATGCCCATGATCCTGTTGCTGATTCCCCATGTGTCCTTCCTTGGATCACTTTTGGTAGCTACTACTGCATACCAGGAACATTCCACAAGACCTGTCGTTTTAGAGATGCTCTGACTCAGATGTCTATACATTACAGTAAGACCTTTGTCAAAGCCATTTTGTTCTGTTTTCAGCACATCAACTTTAAGAACTGACTGTTCACTTGCTGCCTAATAAATCCAGTGTGCAAAAAAAGTACAACTGAAACACGTTTACACTCAGAGCTCGCTGTCCTTTAACGGGTGTGGGGTTGGTCACACATTACAAGATCTTTCACCAGGAGTAATCTTTGACAAGTGCGCTCTAAAAGTATATTTTCGAATGACAACACATGTGAAAAGTGACACAGGAGATGACGTGATAGCACAGGTGTCAGTTTCTGACAACTCTTTGCTTTTCTGCAAGAGTGAGGAGGGGGTCTTTATTATACACAGCCTAGTGTAAGTGTAGGCAGATTTTCTCAGCACATCACAAGTTCTCCTTCACATCTCTCCTTCATCTCATGTCTTCTAAAGAGGTAAAAGTAAATTGCTTAGGAAAGGGCATTGGGCATAATTTTTATTGGAGCCTAGGACCACCAATGGCACAGAAAATACATTCTTAGTTTGATAGAATTGTGTGTAAAAATGAATTACAAATAAATTAAAAAGTGAATTAAAAATAAAGACAAAACATTTGATAAAATTATAGAAAATAGTTTTTAAAATATCAAATAATTTTAGACATTTAGACTTAAGGTTTTCTTTATTAGTTACCTCATTTTGACTGTTTTCTGTGTGTATTTTTATGTAATTTGTTAATACTACTACAACTATTACTACTACTAATAATAATAATAGTAATAATGTTTTTTTTCAATTATTATTATTATTATTATTATTATTATTATTATTATTATTGCACTGAATGTTTACAACATAAAAAAACAAATGCATAAATGTTTACATAAAATGTTTTGGTTTGTACTTTATTCCCTGACTTTACCCAGCTCAGTTTTGGCGTTGTTGTGTTGGTGTGTTTACCTCACTCTTCAGCTCCTTAAGGTCCAGTTCAGGAACGTCATCCGCTTCAATAGCCTCTTGCCCTGTTGCCGGCAGATAGCGATGGACTACATCAGCCAGCCAATTCCGAGCTGACCATGCCTCTGTAAACCCCCACACTCGTCCACCGCTGTCATTCTGTCACAATGCATCCCTCCATCTTTGCACCTCTCCATCCCTTATCAGCCCTATACACACCTAAACCTACCCTCAACTTCGTCTCCAGCTCGGTCCAGTCCAATTTGGTCTTTCCAGAGTGCTATGCAGTAGATAATGGCGATGGTTGAAGTTCTGGATTTCAGCAACTAGAGATGGAATTGACCTCTAGTAAGCAAAGTCAAATGGTTCCAATGGTGCACCAGGCCACAAGAAGAGAGCGTTTGCAATCAAAAACATAGTTGTGATCCATTAATTTGTTAAGATCCCCAAATGCATTTTCCATTTAATGTGTACATCACACAGTCCAGTGTTTCCCAGTTTTGGTCCTGGAGTACTTGGTCCTGGAATCCTAAAGTGCCTCAAATGCTCCATGTTCTTACATTGAGGGATGCAGCTTTTTCTCACTTTTTGTAAAAAGTAAATAGTTTCATTTATTATGTAAACACAAAAAGTTTTTAAATAAGACATTCCCTGTCTGTTTTGCTGTCACTGTTATTGTGATGTCACTGAAACCAACACATTTTCACATATCTGCCAATTCAACCAGTAACAGTTTTAGCCCCACCAATTAACACTGACATTACATAACAGTGTTTGGCCTAGACTACTACCTCCCAGTCGACAAATACGATAACCAGCCTCCCAGTCAACAAATACAATTGCAAGCCCCCCAGTAGAGAAATATGATCACCACAAATACAATCACCCACACTCTCAGTTAATAAGTACAATCACCAGCCCCTCAGTCAACAAATACGATCATCCACACTCTCAATCAACAAATACAATCAGAATCAGAAAAAGAAAACTTTATTTGATCCAGGAGGAAATTGCTTACACAGAGCAGTCGTAACATGCAAGCTGCACCGACTCATACCTGCACATTACTACAATCACCTATACTCTCAGTAATAAGTACCATCACCAGCCCCTCAGTCAACAAATACGATCACCCACACTCTCAGTCAACAAATACAATCACCAGCCCTCAGTCAACAAATACAATCCTAATCCCCCAATACAATTGCTAAATAGAATTACCCATTCTCTCGGTCAACAAATATAATCACCAGCCCCTCAGTCAACAAATACGTTCACCCACACTCTAAGTCAACAAACATGATCACCAGCCCCCTGGTTGACAAATACAATCACGACCCACCCCCAAACCCCCCACAATTATTACCCCCCCCTCCCAAGTCAACAAAATATGATTACCACAGACCCCCAGATATGCTTAACAAAGTTCTACTACTTTACAGACACAAACATACTTTTCATGTTTCATGAGGCAGGTTCAGTGACCTTTAACCATATTAAACAGCGAATGCTTTACTGACTCCGCCAGTGCACTGTTTGAAGTTGTTATCAATGTTATCAATAGACTCATGTTTTGTAGTCCATATCAGTGTTGTAAGTCCTTATCAGTGTTTAGATGCCTGCAGTAAACATCTATTGTCTGAAGTGTTCAAAAGCTTCATCATTCCCTCCCACTGCTCTTCACCACCTTATAGAAAACACCATCTCCAGTGAGCCATGAAGAGAAATTAATTAATTAGCATGTGTTTACCAGATGATAGTAATCATAGCCGGAGGTGGCATAGTGCCTAATGAGAAAAAAAGATGGAATGAGGTGTCTTAATGTTTTGGAGAGCGCTTGCCAATTTAATCAGTGAAAACAGGTCCTGAACACAGAGCCAGCAGGTACAGGAGCTGAGCGTGGTCCTGCACTTTAATCACAACAGCAGCATTCACTTATAAAAAAGGCAGCACAAAAATTTAGACTTTATGAAAAAGAAAGTGAGAGACAGAGCTTTTTATAGTTTGTCTGTCTTTCTCCATGTATTTCTCTCTCTTTCACAACCTTTGTCTATTTATTTCTCTCTTTCTCTGTTACTTTTACTGTTTCTGTTCCAGTGTTTGTTATTTTCTCTCTCTGTCTCTTACTTTCTGTTTCTTTCAATATCTAGCTCTTCCTACATTTTTTATTCTCACACTCTTTCTTCTTGTCTCTGTCTCGCTCTTTCTCCCTCCCCCTCTTTTGTCTTTCCCTCTTTTTTGTGTTGTCCAGCTTTTTTAATTTCTTTCTGCTGCTCTTCTCTCTTTTTTCTTTCTCTCAGTCTTTCTTTCTCTCTCTACTTATATCTCTCTCTTTTCCATGTATCTTTCTATCTCTTTCTTTCTCACTCTTTCAACATAATTTCCTATCTCCACCCCCTTTTTTTTGTTCATTTATCCCCCACACTTTTGCTCTCACTCTTTTAATTTTTCTTTTTCAATTTGTCTCTCACTTTCTCTCTCTCTCTCTCTGTTTCTTTTAGTTTCCCTCTTTCTTCATACATTTCCTACTTTGTCTCTGTCACTCTCTATATCAGCAGTCACTAACAGGTGGACCGCGGTCCGGGTCCAGACCCAGAAGCTGTCCTATACGAACCCGGACCTAGCGGCCAAAACAGAATGTTATAATTTACACCTGACAGGACACGTCTATTTTAACCAGTGCAGCTTGTATAGTCTTTTCGGTAACGGTTTAGCGGCTGAGAAAACCCACAGACCAATTGCATGCAAGTTAAGCCATCATACGTAATACCTTTCAGCCAGTCAAGTACGTTCATTCCAGGTGGTAAATAAAGTGGCTCAATGGGGCAGACAGATGATATCGTTAGAGGCAAAAGGGTGAAAAGACGGTAGAAAGAAATAGTAAGATTGCATTATATGAGCAAACAATGGGAGAGGTACAGACGACTGAGTGAGTGAAAGGGAGATATATAGATGACTGAGGGAAAGAAAGGGAAAGATACAGACGATATATATATATATTTTTTTTTTTTAGTGGCAGCCTCACAGCAATAAAATTGTGTGTAATGGATGCCTTTTATACTGCTTTAAAAAGATTGTTGCTGTGTTGTATAACTATTTAGTGTGAGACCGCTTTAAATTTTAGTTGGATACCCCTGCTCTATATCATTCCCCCTTTTTTGTTGTCGTTGACATTGTATAATGAAGGACAGATGTACATACATCATCTTATTGTCACATCAGCACTGCACAGCACTGTTGGGTGTAAAAAATATCTCAGCAAGGTCTCCAAAATGGGAAACTTTTTGGGAAAAGAAGAAAACATTTCTAACTTTAATGCATTTGCCTTGAGATAGTTACCCTAGGATTGCTGTATTTATCCTGTAATAGTTACCCCAGGATTACTGTGTTTGTTTGAGGTAGATACCCTAGGATTGCTGTATTTGCCTGATGAAGTTATCCCAGGATTGCTGTATTTGTCTGGGGTAGTGACCCCAGGACTGCTGTGTTTGCCTGATGAAGTTATCCCAGGACTGCTGTACTCTGTGATTTGATTAAGGAATTTGCTGCCAAGAAATGCAGAAAAGTAAAATTTTCAAAAGCATCAATATACGTTAATATAGAGTATTGTTAAGAGATTTGTTGTGACTGCTCTTGTACAGTTCTACTGCTTATTTAAAAGATTGGTCTGGTCATTTGGTCATTTTCAGTGGCAGCCTCATAGCAATAAAATTGTGTGTAATGGATGCCTTTCATACTGCTTTTCACTGCATCTTCCATTATAATTTAACTCTCAACATTTATGTAACGTTTTGGGTTGTCAGAAAGTAAGCACAAGCTAATAGGGTTTTCTTTTTATTTATTTTAATAAACATACAAACACTACAAAATAAACATAGATTGGAATATGACAAAACAGACTAAGGAAATACTACAGAATCTGGATAACAATACCAGGGTCTAACACCACAAGAAAACAACAAAAATACAACTGACAAGGGCTAAACCAAACACAATAGACTAAATAGACAGACCAAACAAGGAACACCTGAAACAAGGAGGAGACAAGAAACAAGGATCTGGTGCAAGGGGTGGAGACATAGGCAGGGGCTAGGACATTAACAAACAAAAGGACAGAAGCACATTGAAAACCAAAACAAACACAGACTGACACATGGCATAGACATGTAACATAGCACAAAGGGACAAGATGAGATGAGATGTTACATAACCCTCCCCCAAGGAGCCACTCATGGGGTGACAAAACAAGACAGAAAGGGAACACCCAAACAAAAACACAGTACCAAGACAACAGAACTAGGCAAGACAGGCAACACAAGAAAACAAGGACCTAAGACAAAACCAGACAAACATGGCTAGGACAAGGACTGAGAACTAAGATGTAAACCTTAACACTAAACTGGGACAAAAACTGTGACAGGGCATGAAAAATCATAAAAACAGGAACAGTAACAAGACAAACAGGAACAGACTAAAGGCAAAGACAATAGAACAAGGACTAGAACAAGACAAGACAAGAACTGAGAACAAGGATCTAGGACAAAAAAAAACCCTAACCATGAGGCTTAGACACAAGCAAGGACAATGCATTAACATTCATTTGGACAGGGACTAGACAAAACACCCGAAACAAGACTGGTGTTATCAAAGATTGGAAAACAGGAAAGGGCACTAATATGGGGACAACTACATGGACAAACAAGGGTAAATGGGTCTGAAACTGGAAATACACAGGAAACACAAGCTGATGTTAAGAATACTTAGGATACATAGGCTGATGCTGAGTATATTTAGGATACACAGGCTTAGACTGAGACTTCAAACCCCTGGTAGCTGCCAAGTTCTGGACAGCTACCTTTGGTAGGTTCCCAAAACTCTCTATTGCTGGACAAGGACTGCTGCCCTGTGTAGTCGTCACAACACTGCTTTCCAGAGCAGCAGAGGGTACCATTAAAGAACTGCTCTCCCTAGGAGCAGCAGCAAGGAGTGCCTGAGATGAGCTGCTCTGCCATGAAGCAGCAGCAGGTGGTGCCTGAGATAAACTGCTCTCCCCATGAGCAGCAGCCACTTCGGGCTGAAGATAAGGCTCAGGCTCGGTGCAACTCCCCTGGGCTGTAGGCTGGACAGTTGACTAACTGGGTTGGAGAGTCAGCTCACTGCACTGCTCAGAATCCAGCTGACTGCAGTACACTGAGGGTCTCGGGTGCCGAGTCACTGGTTAGCAGAGCTGGCTTGCCCCTCAATGGGGCTGGCTCACTCCTCAATGGATGCAGCCTCTCGCTGGCCTCACTTGTAAAGTTGACTCATCGGGCTTGCAAGTGAGCTTGTGTGCCTGCAGGCTGGGGAGCTCCTGTGTCGGCGGCCTGAAAACCTCAGGTGCCAGCAGACTGGGAAGCTTGGCTGACAGCGGACTGAGGATTTTGAGTGCTGATGGACTGGGATCTCAGGTGCTGGTGGACTGGGGATCTTGGGTGCCAGTGGACTGGAAAGTTCATGTGCTGGTGGATTGAGGATCTTGGGTGCCAGCGGACTGGGGATCTCGGGTGCCAAACCACCGGGGTTCACAGCTGACTCGGGAGATCCTCCAACTGCTGGCTTACCTCTGCGTCTTCTGCGCTTCGTTTTTTCCAAAACGCTGCCAGCAGCCTCAGGAAGGAGGTTAAGCTCTTCATCTGAGCTGCTCTCCTGAGCCAGCTCTGAGCCCAATAGCTCCCCCCAAGAAAATATCCCCTCCCGAAGGCTTCCTTCTTCTCCATCATGAGAAGCTCCACTAGTCCAATTAGCTTCCCCCAGTCCCTTCTGCTCCTTCTCTTTTGAAATCCTCCAGAATACTTGGAGGTTGTTGAGGACGCTAGACCCCTCAGCTAGATCCCCTCCTTGGGATTGCCACTTGTCCACCATCCTCACACCCAGCTTGTAAAAACTTGCTTCGCTTGCTACTTCTATTTTTTAGGTCAGTTCTTCTGTAATGTTTTGGGTTGTCAGGAAGTAAGTGCAAGTTAATACGGTTTTCTTTATATTTATTTTAATAAATAATAGATTTTACGCTACAAAATAAGCAATACCAGGGTCTAACACCAGGGGAAAACAACAGAAATACAACAGAGAACTGACAAGGGCTTAACCAAACACAAGAGACTAAATAGACAGACCAAACACCTGAAACAAGGAGGTGACAAGAAACAAGGATCAGGTGCAAGACATAAGCGGGGGCTAGGACATAAACAAACACAAGGACAGAAGCACATGGGAAACCAAAAGAAACACAGACTGACACATGACATAGACAACGAGACAAGACATTGCAATATATGTGTAATGAAAAACAAATACTGTGTGTTAGGCATCAGGTCCTATTATAGTACAGAAATGGCTAGTTTTAAAGATTTAAACTTTTGTTAGAGCGTTCTTTGTCTCTTCTAAGCTGACAAATTGTATAGTAATCATTAACTTTACTCTCTCACTTTGAGCCATGAAACTTGATGTGTAAAACACGTGCAACATATACATATACATACAACATTTTTTGTGTAAGAAGGGCCTGGAAAATGCATTTGCCCAGGGCCTCCACCCTCATTAATCCAACCCTTAATGCCAAAATTATAAGAAGAAGCTGGAGAAGGATAAAAAAGGAGAAGAATAAGGTATGGTTTGATGTGACCACAATCATAATATTTCTCACTGAGTCTTTTTAAAGTAAGGTAATCAAATTGGTCTTATTCATCCCTTCTATTGCCATCTGATTTGACTCCTTTACTTCATTACAGAGTAGGCATTCTGGGGGCTGGGGAGATTGGGGGGGTAGAGGAAGGTAAAAGGAGGGAAGTTAATTGCAAAATCCTCAGTTGGAGTCAGACCATGACGTTGATCAATAGCTTGAGAAACTCATTAGTGAAGTGGACCTGTGTGTGTGTGTGTGTGTGTGTGTGTGTGTGTGTGTGTGTGTGTGTGTGCGGTGCCATTTACACCAGGCAGGTGTGCTCATTGACACTATGACACGACAAGCCAGCATCCTGGAGAGTATGGAAAACTTGTGTGTCTGTGTGTGTCTAGCTTAAAGATCTCAGTTAATACTTTCAGACTATGGAAATTGAATAAAGAAATTTGCTTCACTTTGACCCAGTTCATTCCCTTCCCAGGCAGTTCACTTATGTTCAGTCAGATTCAAACCAGTTTACTCCATAGTTTGGGAGTCCATATAGAAATTCTCCTTTCTGACCAAATCATTGTAGTTCAACCCTGGTCTCCCCTGTTTAGTTCAAGCCCAGTGCAGTTCAATTTAGTTTATACCGAATCAAACCTGTTTTGTCCAGTTAAAGCAGTTTTCATTTAAATTCAAAACAGTGTATTTTATTAGAGTCTTGTTTAGTTCAGTTTAGCACAGTTCAAATGAGTTTAAACCAGTTTAGTTCAATTCATATCAATTGCATTCAGTTTAGTTTAGCAGAGTTCAGTTTGAGTCCCAGCCAGGGCACTACTGAGTTTCCCTTGAGCAAGGTACTATTCCAATTCACTGATCCATGTCTTGAAATCTCTTTGGATAAAAACGTCAGCCAAATGAGTAAATGTAAATCAATTGTAAAAAGCACTATACAAATAAACTTGACTAGATGCAGTTTAATGAGATGGAATTCCTTTCCATCACAGTTGAATTTGGTTAAGTTCAGTTCCTACCAGCTCAGTTTTCAAACCAGTTAATTTAGTCCATGCCAGATAGCAGTTAAAAATAGTATGATCCAGTTTAGTTTAACCCTCTCCAGTTTATATCCACTTAATCCAATTTATTTCTGTTAATATCAGTTCAAACAAGCCCAGATCAGTCTAGTTCAGTTTATATTAGTTCATGTAAAAACATTTTAATTGATTCAGTACTATTGATTTGATGGTACTGTTGGATACAGGTTAATCCAGTTGCATTCCATTCATTCCATTTTAAACCTGTAGAATTGAACTTTATATAGTCAGAACAGTTTAGGTCATTTTCTCACCCATTAAATCTCTCTTACACACTCTCAAAAAACTTTGATGAGAGAAAAAGGTTCTTATTGCAGAAGAATACATTCCTCAGATAAATCAATATTCTCAGATTCTTGCATTGTCGTCTCACACTCACTGAGCATCTGTCATCGATTCATTTTTTTCTGTCTGTTTACCCTTTATTGTTTGCATGTCAAGAAGCTTAAAAAGTAAGTGAGGTGAAGCATGTAAGCAGAGCCATTCGGTTGCCATAAAGTTTAAAAAAAACCTTTTTTTATCTGTGTAAAAGCTCAGTTATATGGAGTTAAAACCAATGTAAATGTGTTCTTGTTACTGCTGAAAGAGACCACTGCCATTAGGAAAAATCATTTCCATGAAGGGGGTACTTGGTTTGAAGCAATGTTTAGGTAGCTGTTACAGGTGTACAGCATCCACAAGCCAGGACCTGAGGTTTGTTGGCAGAACATTGCCTAGAGCATCACACTTCTTATGCCACCTCATCTTCTTTCTATAGTGCATCTCATGTTTTGTGCTACTTTAGCTCTTCTGTGGGACTGGATCAGATGGGCTAGCCCTTCCCCATGTTCATCACTGAGCCTTGGGTGCTCATGACTTGTTCACCAGTTATTCCTTAGAGCTATTTTGGTAGGTACTAATTGCTGTATACGGAGAGCTCCCCACAAGACCTGCTGTTTTGGACATGCTCTGACTCAGATGTCTAGCCATAAGAATAAGGCCCTTGTCAAAGATTTTGATTTTCCTGGTCCATCACATCAACTTACGAACTGACTGTTTACTTTTAACAAGATAATCAATGTTATTCACTGCAGAATTGAAACAGATTAGATGAGAAAAGAAGTTTAATTTAGTTTATAGTGATTCTGACCAGTTCACTTAGTTTAAAAATCCTGTTCATTCCAGTTTTGGGTGGTATTTTCCATAAGCATCTTTGAACAAAAATGAAAAGCACAAGCAACACTAAACACTCTCTATAAGCAGTTCAGCTAGTTCAGGTCAGTCCTATTCAGGTCACACCAAGTTAAATTAGTTCAAAGCAGTTTAGTTAAATGCCATTAGGTTTTATTCAGTTCAGTTCAACACAGTTTGGTCTAGTTCAGGTAATTTCTCTCCAGCTTTTGTAAATTCAGTCCAGTTCAATTCATTTTATATCATTTTAAACCAGTTCAATTGAATCCAGTTTAATTTTGTGCAGTTTAATTGATACCGATTTGACAAAGTTTCATCATAATGGGCTGAATTCTGTTTTAAGGAAAGTTTTCATCTGACAATGTAGTGCGTGTATGCAAGCGTGTGTGCGTGTGTGTGTGTGTGTATGTGTTGGATAAGAAAGTAATTACAGCATTAACCTTGTCCCAAGAGGCTCTTTGGTGCATGAAGCGCAGACACACGCACACACATACACACACACGCACACACACACAGTGAGTTAGGAGATTTACTCAGATGGACAGATGCCTCAGACGCCCGAACAATTAACCACAGATTGGAAGGATCATGTGTGTTTGCAGGTTCAGAGTGTGTACAGGGTTGAGCCACAGCCATCTGTATTGCCTGCTATTGTTAGTAACATCTTTCTTTGTGGACAGGTGTGAGTGTTTACATTTTTGGGACTAAACCTTGACTTCAGTAAAAGCAGAGTAAAGAGGGCAACCGAATGCAGCAGACAGTTTAAAAAACCTTTCACTACACAGAACAAGATGTATTACTCCTTAAGGTGAGCTTAAGAATCTGGGGGTCAAATTGTGATGGCTGGATGATTTGGTCAGTCTCCAGCATGATAGGTCTTAAGGGGGATTCCCACTGTGCAGTAGTTAGTATCCACTAAAAGTGATCCAAGGAATGACAAAAAAGAGCTACTGCAACAAGTAAAAAGTGAAAGCTGACTCTAAAAGAATACAGAGTTCACCATAGTCAGAGCTGTTCTGGTGGCATCAGGGGAACCTACACAATGTTTAAAGATAATGTGAGTTTATGTGTCTTATAATCTGAAAATGATTCTTTGCATACTAGCAAATCTCCCAATGAAAGGCCTGAGAAAAAAATTTCTAAACCCTATTGAAATGATGTGTGGATTAAAATGATTTAAAATGGACATGAAGTTCAAGAAACCCCTCAAACGTCTTAAACTCCAGTGAAGGAATTTTGCATGGAAGATAAGTCCAATATTTCAGCAAGTCAATAACTAAGACTGAAATGCCTACAATAATTTTCTTCTGTGAAAAGGGCAATGCTAGCTTCTGAAGAAAGGGTGTACTTGAAGAATACTGCATATGTTGATATTTTTGTTGAATAAATGATTGGAAAAGGGTATTGTGTGTGCGATTTATAGAAGCCTCTATGTGGTCATTAGCATTTGTACAACTCCCTATTCCATCATAGACAAACTCATAATTTCCATAAACACCATCATTATAACACTTAAATTCTAAGCTTTTGAGTTCTTGTTGTATTACAGTAGGCATCTCACACAGCCTCTAGCCATCAGCCATGATAAATGCCTCCTAAGTGCCTTTTTTCAGCAGCAGATTAAACAGCTTAGATTATGACCATTATAGGTAAAGCCCCTGGAGCCGAGATTCAGCACTGTTATAATTAGTTTCCTCGTTAACTTCACACATTTTTTTTCACCAGTGCGTTAAGTTTTGATGTATTGGCTCTTTAGGCCGCTAGTCGGAGTGGAAAACTGCTAACGTCTTAATGAAATGTTTAGCATTTCCCATCTGCCCTGCGCTCATATTGCCATAATGACCCACGAGATGGTGCTTAACCCGGTCACATTGCAGCTGATCGATGAGCTCGGTTTCGCTTTTATATTTATTTGCATGTTTTTTTCAGCTTCATGCTAAAGTGCTTCTATGCTCAGTGGCCACTTTATCAGAAACGCCTCCCATGTAGCTCCACCTTGCTTTTGTGCAGAGACCAATCTGTTGATGCACAGGGTAATTTATGCCTCATTTATGCTTCCTTTTTTGTGTGAAATTAAATATGTCCCTTTCAAATGCTGTAACCATCTTTGCCCAAATACTTCCATGCATAGATGACAATGCAATTGATGCAGTACATCCACTAGAGAGCAGAGTCAAAAATCTCTGAAAACAGCAAACATGGCAAAAGTGGAGGATGTAATAATGTAGAAATAGACAAAAGCAGAGAAGCAGAGGAAGCCCAGATGATGTAGCATCATAAAGATTTTTGTTTTTTTTTTAGTTTTATAAATGTAACTTTATTTTTATCATTTTTACCAAGAGCTGTTGGCTACATTGCTCCTATAATTTCTGGTAGGACTGCTCTGTTTCATCTGTATCAATAAGCTTTCAGAAAAATAGTATTAGGAGTTTTTCAGAATATGGAAGAAATTAACGCAGAGTATGGACAGACTCTGAAAATAAATGGGCCTTAAATCATCTTCCATCCGATCATCAGTGGTCAGTTTCTGTTGGCAAAAAGTGAGTGGAAGCACAAGGAAGGTGTTTCTAATAAAGTAACCAGTCAGCAGAGGTACAAGGTGTTTATAATTAAGTGGCCAGTGAGTGTAGAACACAAATGCATTTACATTTTAGGCTGAAGATTACATTTTCTCTCTTTTATTTGATTTTTATCCTGTCTTACATTTTGTGAAACATTTGTGGGGGCAACTGGCATTATCTAACTTGGTCTCCCCAGTTGTCTGCCTGCTTGTTTTACACTTTCTTTGAATCTCTGAGAACATTTCCTCCTGCCTTTTTCCTTTTTTACTGCCATCTCCCCTGTCTAATGCCATGTCTCACCTGAACCTATACACTATTGCATATTTTCAGATTTTGTATGTATATAAATATGCACATAGTTTTGCTGTTTCTTTCTATAAAATAAACTAAAGTTCATTTTTGTTCAACAGAATCATGTTTTTTTCTAAACTGCAAGTATAAATAGTAGGATACAATTCTTAAAATATGTTTTCTATTCATGGTAATTAGATAGATGTAGCTTAGCAAGCTCTCCCATTGGTGAGGCCATCCAGAGAATTACAGTCATCATACAAGGTTGACAACAGTTAAATAGAAAACCCTCTATGGTGCATTGGTAGAAATTCATGTTCATGCTCATGAGTTCACGTTGCTTTCGAGATCACACCTGTATGGTGCAACCAGCTAAGACCCTCACTGATGCTGATGCCCAGGAATCTGAAGCTGATCTCTATCTTTGATCCCTCAATGTGAATGGGAACATGCCCTCCACCTTGCAATCTCCTGCAGTCCACAATGAGTTCCTTGGTCTTGCTGACATTGATCATCAATGTTGTTGATGACTCATCTCTATCTGATATGTAGCCAATAACGATTGTGTCCTCTGCAAATTTAATGACAGTACAGGAGCCTTGTGTGACCATAGAGCCGCGAGTGAACAGGGAATACAACAGAGGACTAAACACATATCCCCAAGGGACACTGGTGTTGAGTGTCAGTGTGAAGGAAGTGACATTGCCCATCTTTACCATTTGGCATATGCCTGTCAGAAAGACCAGGAAAAATTTGCATAGGGATGCACAGATGCTGAGATCACGAAGCTTCATAACCAACCTGGATTGAATTATGGAGTTGAAAGTGGAGTTATAATCGATGAACAGCATCTGCACATATGTGTTTTCTCATTCAGGTAGGAGAGTTAAGAGGAATCAATCAGTTAAATTCTGGATGGGAACATGTTCTTGAGCTGAGAGGCCAGGACCCTTTACTGAAAAGGTCACTGTAGAAATGCAGCACACAAGCTCAAATATATGTTCATATGACTGCTACATGCATCACACACAACGTGGGTCGACTTTTACAAGCTTCAGACATCTGCTTTATCTAAGACCAATAAAAGCGTTCATGTGGAATGACGTCAGTCTGGTGCTAACATACTACTATAATCCAATTGGAGTGCTAGCAGCATTATTGTAGTTTTTACCTCATTTAAAAAAAATATTTATAGCCTAAGCATAATCAAAAACAGTTCGCCTTTGATATTTATTCCTCACAGAGCAGAGTAGGATGTTAATTGTCTAATCATGCAGTACACCTGCCTGCACTCCATTCCTTATAATTAATTTCTCACCCCTCTGTATATCTTGTCCTGATTTTGTCCTGAATTGGATTTATTTTTTTATTTTTTTATTTTTTTGCAGAAGTGGCCCCAGACAGATAACAAAAAGTTCCTTCATGTTTTTCAAGCGTGAGCTGAACCTGAAACATGAAACAGTTTGTGAGAGATTTTTCAAGCTGTCGCCGGGGTATCCTTTCATTTCCTGATTTCTGATGTTGTGTTCGGTCCGTCTGTTTTGTCCTCTTCTTGGACTTGCTCATCCATCAGCGTGTTCAGACAGAACTTCTTAGAGAGTCAGACTAGGGTGTGTGTGTGTGTGTGTGTGTGTGTGTGAGTGATAAATTCAATACATTAGAGGCTGAGGCTTAGGGCAGGTTCGATCAATAATGTGTTTGGTGCTTTGCCATCCTCCAAACTTGCTCCATATCACCTGCTCCCTTCAGCCTTCATCTCCAGATGACATCGCCCGGAGAAACTTGAGCCATGCTGTGGAATCTTCCTGTCCATGTGAGGAAGGGGGAATGTCTCTTAAAGGGCACAATTTTCTAAATTTTGCCTGTTCCTTTATGTCCACTGTTACACCCCACTGGCAGTCTAAGAGATATGTAGGGTCATTAAGGGATATGCAGCTTACTGAGAACTGTAATATACACACACTCACAACAAAAGCTCTTTAAATATTTAATTAAAGACAACCGGTAATAAATCACAAGCCAGATTTCTTCATAATATGTAGCATATCTAACCATATTTACATATTTCCAAACCTCTCCACCATCGGAGAAGGAACACAAACAAAAGGAATAACCTTTGGGTGAAAGTGGGATAAATGTGGGACACGGATAGTGCCAAAGAAATAAACCCATCAAAATAAATAAATAAATAAATAATTCCCTAATTAAATATGTACACAGCTAATTGTAATGTACTTACAAATGCTGAAGCAGAGAGGAACCTCTGACTTGAAATTTTAGCATAGGAACAAAGGCTAACACAATAGTAGATATATGCTAAGCTAATGTAGAAGCAACAAAGGATATTCATGATTTGTGAAGCAGCAAGGCTTACAAAGTCTATGTAGCAGCAAGGTTAACAATGCTAGCATAGCAGTAAGCAATAACAAAGCTAGCATAGCAATAAGCAGTAAGAAAGTAGCAAGGAATCCCAAATCGCCTACTTCGCAGGTTAGGATGGACCCAGAATTGCAAATTTTTATTTTGTAAAAGAATAAGCACTTGTCGCCTTTGTCACGTGATCATTTTTATAAAATATTTACAAAATAACGGAGCATTTATTGTGCATACTGATGTTGAAGTGGTCGTCACAAATTAGTCTTAGTTTTTTCCACTCTATGGCATTGTTTAATTGTATATGTGTATATGAAAATACCTTATGACTTATATATGTAAATCATCCAACCCAGCTGAAGCAGCAATATTTTCTCACCCAAACCCACCAAAACCCTTGGTTATGGGTTGACACAGTTGACTGTTGGACAGAGCATTGTGATGTAACATTGTATAATGGCCTAATCAAATGCAACATGTCATTTAGAATAAAACATCTCTTTTTGTAGCAGCAGCTGCAGATTGACATGTGCTTGAGTTTTAAAGTGCCCATAACCTTCCTATTTAAAATAAAGCATAATATGTAACCATTTTTAAAATGTCTTTATGCACTATTATGTTCTAAAAAGCTATAATGTTCTATAATGTTCTATAATGCTATATAATGTCCTTTAATGTTCATATGATCTACAGGGATTGTACAACAGATGGGGGGGATATATAAAAAATTATATATTTCTTATTTCAAATTGCTAAATGTTATAAGTGTCATAATTGTAGTTATAAAAAATAATACATTTAAGCATCATATTATTTTTATTTAATACATTTATCTCCATAACATTGGTTTGGTAATGCTTAAATTATTGGCAGATTTGATCAGGCTTAAAACTCTAGGACTCTTTGACCAAAACTTTAGGTCATTTTAACCGATAACAAACTGAGATGATTTTAAAATACACGTCTTTTCTGCGTGTAATTATCAATCAAGGCTAAGACTAATTGACGCCAATGGCTTTCTGACGCACAAAGCTGGCTGAAATGATTATCACACACATATAGTGATTCTACACATGCATGTACCGCATTACCTCAACTTTGCTTTACTTCTATGATTAATCTCTTATCAAGGATACTTCCGTCTGAATCCAGACTTTTGGCTACTGAGGTCACAACTGGTTGAA
>JBBPDA010000081.1:862644-883739 GCA_037974385.1 Arnoldichthys spilopterus | reverse complement strand
ATGAATGGCACAACAATGGGCCTCAGGATCTCGTCACGGTATCTCTGTGCATTCAAAATGCCATCAATAAAATGCACATGTGTTCGTTGTCCATAACATACACCTGCCCATACCAAAACCCCACCGGCACCATTGGCCACTCGATCCATAACTTTGACGTCAGCAAACCACTCACCCACACAACGCCACACACGCTGTCTGCCATCTGCCATGAACAGTGAAAACCGGGACTCATCCGTGAACAGAATGCCTCTCCAAGACGCCATCGAATGTGAGCATTTGCCCACTCAAGTCGGTTACGACGACAAACTGCAGTCAGGTCCAGACCCAGATGAGGACGACAAGCATGCAGATGAGCTTCCCTGAGACGGTTTCTGACAGTTTGTGCAGAAATTCTTTGGTTATGCAAACCAATTTTTGCTGCATCTGTCCGGGTGGCTGGTCTCAGACGATCATGGAGGTGAACATGCTGGAGGTGGAGGTCCTGGGCTGGTGTGGTTACAGGTGGTCTGCGGTTGTGAGGCCGTTTGCATGTACTCCCAAATTCTCTGGTAGACATTCCTGCAGTCAGCATGCCAGTTGCACACTCCCTCAAAATTTGCAACATCTGTGGCATTGTGATGTGTGATCAAACTGCACATTTCAGAGTGGCCTTTTACTTTTATTGAAAAACAATAATCATTAATGGAGACCAGATGCCATTGGTCTGTTTGGCTGCTTGTCTCACCCATCATGCATTCTTTGTTGTTTGTGTTAATCTGTGTGTCTACAATGTCTTATCAGAGCTGGTCTACAACCATCAGTCACTTTTAAACTTCTGTTTGGTCCTTCCACTGCAGATATGAATGGAGCGGAAATACAGGCCTGCGTTTCTCTTGCCGGTGTTCCCCACATAGCAAATGGAGACTCATTGTCACCTCCTAAATTGTGTGCGAGTTTAAATGTAAAAAACTTTAAATGTGGTTTGCTACTTACTGCAAAATACACTAGATTTGAACTTCAGGTGCTAAGGGTTGAACTTTCTGCATCGTTCCTCTCTGCTCCTCCTAAGGCTTAGGCTATTGTTTTTATTTAGGAGTTCTTGGATTTCCTGGTGTCAGTAATGTATAGGATGTTTAGGTTCTGATCCTGTTTGCTGACCTTTCAAGCCCATGGTCAGTTTTACACAGCTTCTAGAATCTTTCGATCTTATCAAGTCAGTTGTTGGCTCCTATTTTGAATAGTGAGTTTAAATTGTGATTCACTTTAGCCTGCCTGCTCACTGGAGGATAATGTACAAACTTGTTGCAGCTGAAAGGCAAACTTCTTTGCCCTGTGCAAATAAGACTGCTCCAGAGCTGCGACTTCAGAAAAATATCCAGCTCCTCTCATATGCCAAGATCAAAGGGTCATAATAGTCTAACGTTATTCCATTAGTCCAGCATAATGATTTATGCCTGTGTAGCTTGTGGGCAGTGGTGGCCTAGTGTTTAGGACACTGCCTTGGGGACCAGAAGGTCACAGGTTCGAGTCCCAGCCCGGGCACTACTGAGGTACCCTTGAGCAAGGTACTGTCCAACTACACTGCCCACTGCTGCACATGTGATGGGTTAAATGCAGAGGTCACATTTCGTTGTGGTGCTTGAGTGTGTTCACAATGACAAAAGTGTTCTATGCTGCAGATCTGCAACTTCCACTTTCCTCTATTTACTGATGTGCTTTTCTGGGTCTTCACCATAGGATTGTAAGGGAACAGGTAGGACCCCATGCAGTGGAAGGGGGACTACCGCCACCCAGCGGTCGGCGCCGGTCCCCATCTCCTGAGTACTGACTGGGCCAACCTATTCCAGGTGCTGCTGGTTAGACCTCTCTTCACCTGGCAATATAGGCAGGGTCGGGACACGGGGAGAGCACGGAGGATACTCACTGTGTGCCATCGACAGGCGACGATAGTAGGTTCAGTATCAAACGTGCGGCACCAGGTGGGTGTTGCTGAAGAAGTACGCAGTTATAGGAACAGTATTGAATGCGCAGCGACAGGTTGTTGCTGTTGAGCAAGCGCTTAGCTAAGCACTAGCAACCAAAGATACGGTATCGAACTACTGATGAACTGAGCTGAGCCTAGCTCTAGCGAAGGCAGCTGCCACCAAGCTCCCCTCGTGGCTTTCTCCCACTGAGCACCGGAGTGCCGGTTTTGTGTTTTGCTGGCTTTGTTGAAAATAAAGACTCTTTGTTAACCGCACTGGTTTCCTGCCTTACCTCCATCATGACAATGATACAGCTTTATCTAAGAGTTAGGTTTGTGGAACACACTGAAATCAAATATATACGTATTATATTAATATGAGAGATATTGCTTGAAGAAAAACAGACGAGTCCACACTTGATATGACATGGTCCGCCATCTTGGGGCACTTCCACAGTCCTTTGCCTGCCTTTGCCTGTCCTTTGCCTGTCTTGTCTTATGTCTTTTTAGGTCTTTTGCAGTGAAACTCTGATCCTGAAAGCTTTGCTACTTTATTTGTGTTTTAAATGTTTATTACATGTATTATTTTCTAACTATTTGGTTTTCCACTGAGATATCATTGTTACACTTAAGAAACGCCATGCAGCTTAAAGGCATGAAGTGAATGTGGATAACATTCCTGTATGGCTCCCCTTACTGGATGGGAGCACAAACATAATAGACTAAATACACTCGTGATTTATTTAGATTTAACACACTGCAGGTTGGTACTGTCCAGGTTTCCCAGTATTTTCTCCTTCATCTTGTAAAAGATATTTCCATCTGGTTGCAGCCTCCAGGTCAGCGTGGTGTTCCCCCACATCCCATCATCCTTCAGTTTCTGCTGGATCTGAAGAACAGAGCTAGTGTTTTATTACACTCTCACAGTGCTATTGTGTATCTGTTAGTAACATCATGAGAAATCTATGGAGTTATAGAAGGTATGCATTGATGTCACTTTTCCACTAAAAGATGCCCTCTCAGTTGGAGTGAGTGGCAAAACATACTGCAATATGGCAGTAGGGAATCTGAAATCATGAATTAAACAAATGATTATCTGTCTAAATTAAAGGCAGCTGGGCTCAACAGTGATTTTTACAATTTATCAAAGAACCAGTGGGCCATGACATCAAAGACTTTTGTCTCATATATATATGTAGTTGATTTAGACGCTGAGCCCGAAGGTCCACAAACAATAACAATTCTTTAACTTTTTTTTTTTTTTGCTTTGGGCAGTCTGTAAAAAGATCACTCTCATTTCTTGCTGAATCTATTTGTACAATCACAAAGCAGCTCTTTTCCAGTTTAGATTTATTTGTTTTTGGGGCATTTGAGCTGAACACTAACACTGCCACTCAAATAGTAATAGTCTATTTGTCACTTACTGGGTGAATCCACCAACTGTGACCTCACATGCATACCCTCTATTGCTGCTCTGTACACATAACGGACTTTCTGTTTTGTTAATCCCATCAATTTTTTTTGCTAGTAATACTAGGCATACATACGATATTGTAGAATTAGATTAGATACACAGTAACACTCACAATTTGTAAAATGGAAAATGCTACTGCAGCATCATTCATGTTCTGGTCAGTCGTCACACCTACTTTCACCATTTGTATTTCCCTCATTGGTGGTACTTTAAAATTCAAAACAATAGACACAAAAACAAAGATTAAATATTTTGAAAAGATGATACAAAAGTGTTGCTCTCCCTGCAGTAAGAACAGTGTTCCAGAAGACCTACCAAATTACAAAGGATCTGATCTACACAAATGTGCATAAAATTCAATAAGTGATTATTCAATGCAAAGTACTTTATATAAGGTGGTTTCTGACCAGAGGAACTTTTTCATAGTTATTAGAACAATTGAAAGAGGTGTCCCCTTTATGTGTGTATACACTGTAGGAACGTCACATGATTATAGATCTGGTCTCATAGATATAGATATAGATTATAGATAATGGTGACTGGTCCAGATGAAAATGTATTGGGATTGCAGCCGCCATTTTTAAACCATGTGAAACATTAGCCGTATAAGCAACAGCTCTTAGCACTAAAATCAGAGAGAAAAATTAATGGAGCCAATATGTGTTAGAAGAAATACTGTGATTTTTTTATATCCCTCTTCTTGTATGCGGTCATTATACCACCCTTCAGCCATCATTCCTACTGGTGGTGTTAAAGCAAACAGAAAAAACACACCTGAAGGTGTGTAGCTCTCAGGGGAGCTCCCCAGTGGATAAGTCCCCTTAAAAAAAGTTTGGTCTGAAAATTCCAATTTATATATAATACAAACTCACTATTATTGATTTCGGACACCATTGTGACCTCCTAGCAACATCTTAGCAACCGCTAAAGATACCATAGTGTCATGTCTGGTCATGCCATGTGTCCTGTCCGCGTTTTTGTTTTGGTTTCCCATGTGTCTCGTGTTTATGTTTATGTCCTAGCACGCCTTTGTCTATGCCATGTTCAGGTGTTGTTATTGTTGTCATTATGTGTCTCTTTATAGTCTCGAGGGTTTGTCTAGGTCTTTATTGGTGTAATCTGTTGTCTATACTACCCGTATATTTTCTGTGAGTAACCCTGTATATATCTGTATTATCCTTAGTCTGTGTTTAATTAGTTTTTCTAGATTAGTTCCGAGTGTTAGTCCATTTGTGTAATAAATCTCATTCACGACCACATACCATTACACATAGAAACCGGTAAGGAACACCCTAGCAACCACCAGGGATACCACAGCAGCCAATAAGCAACACTCTTGCATTAACCTAGGACGCTATAGCTACCACCTATCAACTGTCAGACACACCACAGTAACCGGTAACAACCACCTGATGTCTGGCATAACCACGTAGCACCTCACTAGTAACATCTAAAACACCATTGCAGCAACCTAGCAACACTGTCCACCTTGGATGCCACAGCAACCACACCCTAGCAACAACCTAGTATTCTGCGTTTTACAGATAGTACCACCCTATTCATCTGGAGCAACATAGCAACCAGGTAACAACTCCCCCGCATCCACCTAGGATACCATATCAACAACCTAACAAAACCCTAGCAACCAGAAATACCATAGCAACAAAGGAATTTAAGCTACAGGTCACACTTTTGCAATGCTCACTTTCATACATTAGCTATTAATGTCCTGATCAGAAGAAATGTAACTCACAGGTGTGACAGATGAAAGGGAGTAAGTCAGTGCAGGGGTTAACGCCAATCTGGTTAATCAAAACACTGCCACAGTTGTCACTGGCAATAGCATTTTGAGGTGATCCCAGCATCCAGTTGATGGAGGAAGCGTTGCTCTGGTCCGACCACTTCCAAGTGTCCCTAAAGAGGCCAAACCAGGTCTGGCCAATCACCATTGCCTGCAGCAGTGAGTTATCTGTGTTATTATCTGAGGTGGCCAGGTCAGTGTGGAATTGTCGGCAGTAGGTCTGAGCATCAGGCCACGTCATTGGATTATCAGAGATGATGATAAATCTTCCACTGTAGCTCGCTGTGAAATGACAATGACGAGAAATACTTTCACAAGTCTGAGTTTTCCTAAGCTGTTTAATGCTCAGTTTAATATTGCAAACTTACAACGAGTAATGGAATCACATGAATTTTGAAAAAAAAACTCTCATATATATATATATATATATATACTTGTGATCTCCCAGTTGTGCTACTTGAGACCCCCTATTTATTTATTTATTTATTTATTGTTTTGTCTTACTTTCATTTTCCAAAATATTTTCTACTTTTTTTAAGTTGCTAAGAGGTTTGGGGTTTTTTTTGCAGTGCAGTGTAGTTTTCTGTTCTAGTCTGGTTTGAATGATGACCCCTATGCTGCAGCCTTGAGCTGTGAGGAAACACAGTTGTTAAATACATTTTTGAGTTTCTCAATATGTGTGTTCATGCCGAAAAAAAAAATCTGAAGAATAACTGAAACATAAAAGAAAGTTTACTCACCGTTGTAACACAGGAAGGGCTTTTGCATGAGGCAGTCTAAATTCCACCAGTATCCCCCTATGTCCAGTGCACCACAGGAATAACTTGCAATCAGCTTACTTGGTTCACCAGTATACCACTTCAGGTTCGTGTTTAAAGGGGCATTCTTATAAGACCAGCGCCAGCTATTGATGTCGTTGTACACTCCAACCCAAGCAGGAGAGTCAAAACTGTTGCTTTTCTCTTCTTCCTCAAGCTTTGTCCAGTCATCGGTGCTTATAACTGTAGCCAAGTCAGTGTACTTACCCCTGCAGTATGTCTGTGAATCCAGCCACGTCTTTGGTGTCTGGATCAGATGATAGACATGAGCAATGGGACGTGGTGCAGATAAGATGAGTGGAAGAGAGCCTGTCAGGACATTATATTAGTCTTAAAGCCCAAAAAAGCCGAAAAATGTATACAATTAGAATTGTTGCCAAACCATTCCTCTAAACAAGGAAAACTACAACAACAGAACAATGCAGTTCATTGGGTGAAATTCAGACACCATGGAAAACCCACTGAGATTTTGTGGAACTACCCTGGAGCAGAAAAATCCAGCCAGCCATGTGCGGGATGCCGTTTCTTTAAACCATTTTCAAAACACTTTAGGAAAGTAAATCCAAGCAGTGCAAGGCTACAAAATGCTTATAAAACACGGAAGTCAGTGGACTTGAAAGGGCAACTCTATTTCATTTTATTAAATTTAATATGAAAATAAAAAGTCCAATAATAATTTTTTTCACATTTTTTTTATATTAAAACCTGTTATTTCTTTCAGTTATGAGATAATGAACAAAAACATAATCTGTTGTAAAGTGGCTTACCTATGAGATACAGTAGAGGAAAAACCTTCTGCATCATGATGGAACGAAATGGTCAGATGGGGATTAGACCTGCATTCCTCTAAACACTCCTCTCCTCAAGTCTCACCTTCTGACAAGCTTAACTGACTACCAAGCTCTTATCGTTACCACATTTCTTATGCAAAACACTCTGTCTCCCTCTGCAATGACACGGATGAATGCATGGCAAGGAGCTGAGACGCATTTCCATCTAGCCTTTTCCTGAAGACACTTTTCTTTTTATTTTAATAGAACCAAAGTGCATGAAAATGGTCTGTGATTGTCCTGCCTAAAGTGTGGCAAAATCTCACCAGGAAAAAGGAGTGACTGAATTCATTTGGGTTTTGTTGGTGAAGGATTAGAGTAGAAACATTTTACTGTAACAGCATGGGGGAGGCTTTCCCACACCCATGGAAGCAATGTTTAAAACATTTTTCTTGACTCTTGGTAGTTCTGTTGGATATGCAAGCCTGTTTCCGCCATAAAAAAAGACATTTAGTATCCCATAATTATTACTTTCTTTCTCATAATTATTACATTATATCATAATTATGACTTAGTATCTCATAATTTTTACTTTCATTCTCATTAGAACATAAGTCGTAATTATGGGATACTAAATGTCTTTTTTTTTGCAAAAACAGGCTTTCATAGTTGGATGGCACTTGTCACTTTTGCAAAAGACAAAAACCCCAACACATACATTATAAGAACAACATTCATTGTATATAAATGGCTCCTACCTTTGATGTACAGTTCATTTGTATTTAATTGGTATAAAAAATTTATGTAGGTGCTTGAAAAATAGCCTGAAATCATTTTTAAGTTGGTTATGTCATAACAAGCACATTTTATCATATGAACTATATGGTCAAAAGCATAAAATCCTATTCCAAAACCATGTGCATTAATATGGAGTTGCTACTTTTGCAACTCTAACAGTCTCCACTCTTCTGGGAAAGATTTCCACAGGATTTGGGGCATGTCAGTGGGAATTTGTGCCCATTCAATCCAAAGAGCATTTATGAGGTCAGACACTGATGGACAAACCCTGGCTGACAATTAGTGATTGAGTTCATGGCAAAGCTGGGTTAAGGTCAAGGCTCTGTGGAGACCACTTAAGTTCATCCACCTTGAATTCATCACACCAAATCTTTATGAGTTCTCTTTGTACACAGTGGCACAGTCATACTAGTACAGGAAAGGGACTGTCCCAAACTGTTGCCATGAAGTTGAAACCATCAAGTTATGTAAAATGGAACATTCAGGGTACATTTCACTACATGTTGTACTTGTATAACTATGTACGTGACAAATAAACCACTTGAACTTGAACTTGAAAAATGTTCATGCTACAATGTGTGCTGTAGCATGAACATCATCCTTTACTGGAAGAGACCCAGTCTCTGAAAAAACAGTCCCAGTCCATTATTCCTCTTGCACCGAACTTTACCATCAGACTGCCAGAGAGTTAAGTGGGTCCCATCACTCCATAGAACACATTTCCACTGTTTTAGAGTCCAGTGATGGCGTACTGTATACCACTCCAGCTGATGCTCATCATAGCCCAAAGCACACTTCTTGTGCTGATGTTTCCAGGGGCTCTCTGTAGTAAGTGCTTCAACAGAGGATCTATTATTTTTACGTGCATCAGCACTCTTTAAGTTTGGGTGGTCTACAGTTTCAGAGCTGTTGTTGCTTCTAGATGCTTCTATTTCACTACAATATCACTTACAGTTAATCAAGGCAGATCTACCAGTGCTTAAATGCACTGACTTGTGGCATCCTATAATAGTCACTGAGCCCTTCATAAAGAGGAGCGTTTCTTTCTGTAAAAGAAAAAAGTTTGACTTTCTCTGTATTCTACCATCTACATGTAACAACTTTAGCCACACCTCTAAAAGAACTTTAGATTTTTTATTACATCATTGTGTACCAGTGGGCGGGGAAACATAATATTAACAAATAATCTCCTATTTTATCTTTCAGCACTCCCACCTTTTTCAAAAGAAAACACTAGCTAGCTTAGAGACCTGAAAGTAAGAGAAAGTGACTATTTGTCATTGTGAACACACTCAAGCACCACAAGGAAATGCAACCTCTGCATTTAACCCATCACACATGCAGCAGCAGGCAGCTATCTACGGTGCCCAGGGAGCAGTGTAGTGGGACGATACATTGCTAAAGGGTACTTCAGTAGTGCCCGGGCCGGGACTTGAGCCTGCGAGCTTCAGGTCTCAAAGGCAGCATCCTAACCACTAGGCCACCACTGCCCTGACAGCCTGAAATATATCACGGTATGGAAGGAGAATGAGCCTTGATTTTCCATTGACGTTGACTTTAAAAAGGTTCCTTAGACTCATGTCTCATCAGTCATTAGAGTCATTAGCTGAAAGATTCTTAAGGAAACCAATATTGGTGCTTTTATTGCAGCCCTCCAACAAATCATTCTGCCACATTGATTCTAAAAGTGTAACTAATACAATCCCTTTTCCAAAAAGGTTGGTTCAGGCCCTTCTGGAGTGGTGCACAGTTACCAAATTCATATGAGTAACTTGTTGAATAAAACTTTCATCACTGATTAAAAAGGCACTGTCCTGTCACGTTGATTTATGGAGTAAGACAGGTTTTTACAGTAGCCTCAGCAAATTTACACACACACAAATAATGTTTTACATAGTAAAAGAAGCATCATCTCAACACCAGTATGCAATGTAAAAGAATTTACATATCACACTCCAGTATGATCTCCTGTATCCAGAGGTGGATCATTTGATTTTTTTGCTCCAGAGGGTAAAAATCCTCCTCAACTTCCTGGGTTCTCCAGTTCAATGTTTTCCAAACATTTGCATTTTTTCAAGTTGACTTTTGGTCTGAAGAACAATTAAACACTTCAGCTGAGTCCCAAAATACACATTTATACACTTCACATACATCTGCAGTTTGGGACACAGCCTTCATCTGCTCCTCTCCTGCTCTTTTTCTTCCTCTGTATTTTGATGGGTGACAAAAATTTACCTAAAATTCCTGTCTTTGGGCAGAAAGTCTGAACCACACAAAAACCTTTTTACACTGCAAACGACCAGAACCATGGTTTAGTTTGATCCAGTGTTCTGAAATTTTTTTGGTAGGACATTTCCATGGGTAGGAAAAAGTTTTAGCACTGGACCAAAACCCCTTCATTCGGTCAAATTTTGGTCTTTTGTTCTTGACTGTGGTCCATGACATCTTTCAAATTTACTATTATGATTCAGATCAAAACAAGGTCTGAAAATTACTCAAGGTAGGAATGTTTCATAGGTTCTTTAGGATTCAGAAAAACAGCTTTCAGAGACCAGTAGAACCCATAGAAGGTTCTGAAAGTGTGGCTTTCAAAAGAATCAGAACTGAATTGAACAACCGGCCCCAAATTCATGCTCTTCTCTGGCTGTAACTCTAAAAATGGCCCCACCCACAGGTGTTACCACCAATCTCCACAGGTGACCATGCATGTGAAGCCTGTGGCAGTAAGCTGTGTGGAACCTTCTTCAAAAGCTGTCAAAGGTTTTGTGGTTTTTAATACCCACTTGTTTAATGTAGAATGGTTTTGGGAAATCTTAATGTTAGATTGTGAATATAACAACACTGAATCACGAACCCAGAGCACTGTGATCTTTCGTGAGAAACACACTCGCGCGTTTTTCTACTACAGCTATTGAACACACAACTAAACCCATCAAAAGCTTTAGTGGCATTTTACATTCGCGTTTCTCGCGCACGCAGCCATGTAGGAGGTGACGTCAAACATGAAAGTCGGGTGAACTCGGGGTTGAGAAATCATTAAGCGAGTTGCCGAGTCGGAAATCCGACTTCAGATCGCGTTTTCTTCGGTCTTTCCTAAGCGGAGTTCGGGAAATCCGAGCTCCCTGTTGATATCGAACGTAGCATAACTGCCAGTGCGATTCAGAGTCCCCGCCCAACATGACAGGCGATTGGTCTCTCACCACCGCGGCAGGCGATTGGCTGTTAAGGTGTGACGACGCTGTGAGGTCATTTGCGAGCGTCGGTGTACACTTGCACAGTGCTGTCCCGGTGTTTCTGAAATGCGGGAGAAGAAGTCGACCAAAGAGAAGAAAAGAAAGCACTCTCACCGGGGGTCTGGCGATGGCGACAGAAAAAGGAGGAACACTGAGTCCAGCGCGGAGGTGGGAAAACCCGCCGACACTTTGCTTCGTTCATGCTAATACAAACACAATTTCTATGGCTTTTGGCCCCTATAAGGTCAATACACACCACACAGTGACTGCTCTGCTGTAAATCCCCCTTTTACAAGCGTAAAAGCATAACACAGCAATCCTTCTATCTATCTATCTATCTATCTATCTATCTATCTGTCTGTCTGTCTGTCTGTCTGTCTGTCTGTCTGTCTGTCTGTCTGTCTTTCTTTCTGTCTATATTGCGTTAGTTGAGTTATGGTGATATATAGCAGGTCAAATTCCACTGTTGTCAGCGTGACTACATCCATCTGCCATAACATTAAAACCACCTGCCTAATATTGTGTGGGTCCACCTCATTCCACTAAAACACCTCTGACCCGACCACGAATGGACTCCACAGGACCTCTGAAGGTGTGCTGTTGTCAAGCAGGAGATCATTTGAAGTCTTTTAAGCTTGCGGTTGGCCTTCATGGATCAGACGACTCCAGCACATCCCACAGATGTTCATTCAGATTGAGATCTGGGGAAACTGGAGGCCAAGCAGACACCTTAAACTATTTGTAATGTTATTTAAAAAATTCCTGAACAATTGTATTGAGGCAGGGAGCATTACCCTGCTGTAAGAGTGCACTGCCATTAGGGCAGACTTTCTGGCATGAAGGGGTGTACTTGGCTTGCAGCAATGTTTCGGTAGGTGCTACACGTGAAGCAACACCCATGTAAATGCAGGACCTAGCAGTTCATTACCCAGAGCATCATACTGCCTATGTCACATCACCTTTTTTCCCCAGTCCTGGGGCAGTCTTGTCTCTGTGTAAGAGATGCACACACACACACGCTGTCCACATGATGTAGTAGTTTCATCAAACCAGACCACCTTCTTCCATTGCTTAGTGCTTCATTTCTGATGTGTGTCCATTGTATCTGCTTTCGGCCTTAGACAGGGGTCAGCATGGGCCCTCTGACCAGTGTTCTGACCCCTTTCTATCAGAGCCAGCATTCACTTTTTTATACTACAGTAGCTCTTTTGTGGGATCAGACCAAAAGGGCTAACCTTCATTCCTCATGTGCATCAGTAAGTCATATGGACCCATGAGTCTGTTGCTGGTTCACTTGTTCTCCTTTTTTGGATAATCTTTGGTTGGTACTAAGTACTGCATACCAGGAACCCCCCACAATAGCCGCAGTTTTGGAGACACTCCAACCCAGTCATGTAGTCATTGCAGGTAGGCCCTCGGATCCCTAAACTTGTCCATGTTTCCTGCTTTCATCAACATCAAGAACTGACTCTTCACCAAACATCAGTGTTACTTCACTTGACAGTTGTTTTTAATGTTGTGGCTGATTGGTTTACAGCATATTTACAGTTGGTGAAAGTCATGTGGTCTGCTTCTCATTTTCCAAAGAAATCATCATCAAGTGACATCAAAAAGGCATAGATTTAATAAAAGCTTAAAAAAAGCTGACATTAGATAAAGACTTTGATTGAAAAATATAGCTCTACCTGCTGTTGTGCCTCTTGTGTTGAAGGATCCTAAAGAGGAGGTGGATCATCCAGAGGAGGCAGCCGAAGAGCCGAGCGACATAGAGGAGGGCGGACTGGACCTAAATGTTCCTTTTAAACCCATAAGCTACTATGTGACTGACAGGCAGGAGATGCTGGAGCAGTGCTTCCGAGTCCTTGGTGAAGACAAACTGAGAAAGATGCTGCCAGACGAGTTAAAGGTATTTCAGGTCTAATTTTTGACCGCGTATTCATGGCAACTAGTTTACTACTACTATTGTTATTATTATTATTATTATTTTTATTATAATAAAATGAGTAATAATAGAACTTTATGAGCACCTCTCAAGTACTACAAGGTCACTTTACAAAGCCACTGAAAGACAAAACCTGAAATATTATAAAAATATAATTATTATACAAAAATGAATAATATGTAGAAATTTAAATTTTTTTATCTACTGAATCTAATTTGTATCTCAGTTGGGCTACAAATGCACTAAGAAGAATTAACTCAGAAAGTTATAGCACAGTATTCAGAGCTGCACCTAAAGCGGCACTTTAGTATCCACTCTTCTGCAGAACGTTAAACACGTCATCTGATTTCAGTCTGAAATATCATCCAAATGTAATTGTTCTGCAGCCTAACATATGCAGCCTGATCATTACCCACTCATGGTATTGCTGTGACTCTTTTCTGCAGGACTGCTCCTCTGCCGAAATCAAGATTCTGTGTTGGGATCAATTGCAACAGCTCTCTGAGAGCAATCTTCTGCAGATACTGGAGGGTAAGATGTGTAATGAATGTTGATATATCACCTCACAGATCCTAACTGGGGTGCACTGTACTTGCATTCGGTGCATTGTTAGTATCAGCTTTTTTGTGAGAAGGCAAAAGTGCAAAGCCACATTTCATGACACACACACATTTTGAACAGTGAGCAGTGAATTTGTCCACCTCATTTAACCCATTTGTGACATCCAGTGGGCTGCACACCTGCACCTAGGGCAGAGCTTGAGGGTTAAGTGCCTTGCCCGGGGGGAATTCAGCCACAGATGTGGGCGTGGGAAAGAGTATTTGTGTACATAAAAAGCCAATTGTTATTTTGTATGCTTTTTAAAGTGTGTGATTTAGACAAATATTGTATTTACATTTGTAGGTAAAGAGTTGACGGCTAACTCTGAAGCAGAGAATGAAGCTAAAAGGAATTCAGTGGACAGTCAGTAAGTCCAGACTTTGTCTGTGTATGTGGTATATATGTCTTCTCTCATAGGTGGTTAGCTTTCACAGCATCGGTATCAACAAATCCTAAATATCCCCAGTAGACAGAAGTGCCGAAGTGTATTTTACATCACACCAACCTTGACTTTGACTGAATTTGTGGCTTTTAGGCAGGACAACAATGTGGATTCCACCTCCTCTATGAAAGAATCTGCTGAAACAGAGGACAAACAAGGTAAAGATAACCCACGCAGTGTAAACCTGGAACCAGTTTCATTTTTTCTTATGTATTTTCAGCCTTGAATGCCTGTTAGTCCAGGGGTGTCCATATCCTCTTCTGGAGGGTCAGTGTCCAGCACAGTTCGGTGATCACCCTGCTCAGATACACCTAGTTTAGCTTACCGGTTTTTGGCAGATTTAGTGAGTGTGTCTGAGGAGGGTTGTGTTGTGCTGGACACTGGCCCTGAAGGACTGGATTTGGGCAGCCTTCCATATGGGGGCTGCGTGTTATATATCTCTCTGAAATTCCAGGTCTGATTTTCACTGCATCTGCACACTCATCTGTATTACTGGGCCATTAGTTCAAAGTGTATATGTTCATTTTTGCCACAATTTTATCATTATCACTTTTTTGACAATCGGAGGATTAAAAACACCATCCACCAGATCCAAACAAAGCAGCAGTTTAGGTTTAAAAGGCCACAGGTTAACAGTCAGGTGTCTGATGTGGCTCTGCACATTTAGTATATCAATATGCATCAGCAAGAAGAAAAAAATTATGAATGCCTACTGACAGAGTTGAGGAAAGTGGTCCCAGGCCTGTACATTTGCAAAATTCAGAGCTGTTTACCAGTGCTTGTGTATTGAAACTTCAGATGGGAAAATTCATTCATTAATCATTCACATTTACCTCATAAAACAGCGACTAGCATGCATTAGTGTCCAAGTAGAATGACTGATTTCTAGAGTATCTGAACTCTATGTTCTTTGTATGCAGGTGGATCTGGGGAGGAGAGCGATGTACTGAGCATCAATGCTGACATGGACGACAGCGACATCGAGGGCCACAAGGATGACAGGCCTCTTGAAGAGGAGACCCCCACCCCCGCAGTGACAACCCCTTTGGCGTCAGCCTCTGCTCCCCCTCCACAGCCGGACGTCCAGTTGGCCGAGCCAAAACTGGAACTTCAGCACGACATTGACAAAAGCGTCAGTGAAATCCTGGCCCCTTCCAGTAAGGCGAAGCTGGACTTGCCAGTTGCCATGGAAATGCCTCCCTCCTCAATTCCTCCTCCTGTGGCCCAGATGCCGTCGCCCTCAGAGCAGCAGCTGGCCCTGCTGGAGCTGGAAATGAGAGCCAGAGCCATTAAAGCACTGATGAAGGCCAACGAGCTCAAGAAATAAGCTAGCTGTCGACATGTCCATGCTCAGCCCACAGACGGGTTCTGTTAGCAACTGTTGCTCGACTGAAGCTTTACAGAACACAGCCAAAAAATCCCATTCAACCTAATGAGGAACTGAAGCAGATTTTTGTAGGGGTTCCTCCATTTGTCTAGTTTCCATTAGTTACAGCACAGTCTTGATCAGTAGAGTAGCCGCAGACTCAAGATTAGAAAGTTTACTGCAGCTACTACTGTGTTTTTTTTTTCTTCAGATTTTCTGCCCAATTTCACACACTATCTCAGGCTCCCCCAATCACACGATACCACAAACACTGGGAGGGTGAAGGTGGGCTTCCTCACGTAAGGCTCCATCCACATCTTGACCAGCCTTGCCGTAGCTGCTGCAAAATAACTTATTTGTGGGCTGCATCAGTTTCTAACAACTCAAGGCAGAGACCTCGCTTGTGGTTCTAAGTGAAATGAGGAACTTCTGAGGCCATACTGGCTTTATATTGTACATTTATATCCGAGTAACCTATTCAGCCACGTTGGCTTGGCCTAGTTTACTGGCTAATGAACAGGTGCTATTTCATGAAACAGGGTTTCTTAGTTAAATGGATAATTTGAGCCCAAAGTGTGGAATATGTTGCTTATAGCTGCTCCTGTTCGATTGTGAGTTTAAAGGGCACATAATACGCATACGTATGTATGGAAACGCTGTTTCAAAATGTACCATTCAGTTCATGTCTGTATCAGTTATATATGGAAACTCTGTTGCAAAACCAGGCCATTCTGAAATCATTATTGATTATAAAATAACACCTTTATATGCAGCCCGCTATTCAGTCTATGTTAGGTTAGCTCTGCCCAGTCACATTCTAAGGAGTTCTAAGTTCTAAGGAGTATTTCAGCTCAGCCACCATTCAGGACAGCCAATCAGAACAGGTTGTTTATATATATCCATCTTAAAAATACAGTAAGGGCAGTTAAAGGGAGTATGTAAAGTGGTAATGTAAAACTAATTTATGGCTGTTTCTGGTACATAAACCTATAAAATATCATTTGTCTTCTAGGAAAAAAAGAAAAATTTGAGTTATTAAAAGGAATTTTCCATTGTTTTAAATTAAATTTTTACCTGTTAGATAATTAGCATATGTTTAGTTACAGTGAATAATAATTTTGACTTGTTTCTTTGAACTTAGGAAAGAACACAAAATGTTTGATGCATTGTGTATTTATAATAGGAACTAATGGGCTTCTGTTATGTGGGATTTTATTTATGGCAATTGACTGTACATAACACACAAGGCTTGAGTTTAGGTTGAAAAATGCTAGTCTAATCTTATCTGGCTATCGGAAATCCAGCTTTATGGAATGCCTTATTATTGGTCCTTACTCTGTTTTTGTATTTAAATGGTAACTGAACATATACAACTGCCTTTTTTCTTTGGAGATTGAATACGGTAGCATTGTGGCTGCCTTTGTAGATATTATCATTCAAAACTTTTTTTTGGACCCATCCCCGTTTAAATAAATAAACGCTTCATTTGTCAAAGTATATGTACTCATCTGATAAAGTTTTAGTGAGATCTGTCATTAAGGTCTAGTCGGTATAGAACTTGACACAATCTGGCGAAATCAAAGCATTGCCATATTGGCAGCAATTGGACATTGTGTTATTACTGGGCAAAGCTTATTGATAAGGTTGATATATGAGAACATGGTGCATAGCTGTTGTGCAGTGAGCATAGAATACTGTGCTTAACCTTAATACTAATTTAACTGGCCTTTGTAGCGAATATGGGATAATGCATTCACTAATCAGCCATAACATTAACACCACTTATTTTACTTATATTGAGTAGTTCCCCCTCATTCTCCTGAAACTGTGCTGCACTGTGTGTTCTGACCTCTTTCTATCAGAGTCAGCCTTCACTTTTTAAACCACAGTAGCTCTTCTGTGGGACCAGACCAGTTAGGCTAGCCTTCACTGCCAACATACAGCAGTAAGCCTTAGGTGTCCATGACTTATGATTTAATGGTTGACCTTCCTTAAATCACTTTTGGAAGGTACTAACTACTGCACACCTGAACACTCCACGATACCTGCTGTTTTGGAGAAGCTCTGACTCAGTCATCACAATAAGGCCCTTGTCAAAGTGGCTCAGATCCTTACACTCACCCATTCCTCCTGCTTCCACAACATCAACTTCAACAAATGACTTCACTTGCTGCCTTACACCTCACTGACAGATGCCAGTGTAATGAAATAACTAGATAGTATGTGTTATTCATTTACCCTGTCAGTGGTGTTAATGTTATGGGTGATCGGTGCAGTGATAGAAATATTAGTTAGAAATATGCTATACAAATTTCATGCATATGTTATATGTGGAAGTGTTGTGTCTGCATTTCTGTCTGCTCTAGACTAGCTAATGCTGCATACAAGTTATCACACTGAGTGCATTATACAGCTCATTGCTTATTCAAATATTAACTGTAGTTGTGTCCCAAACCACACACTTCTATACTTCACACACTGCATTTCTAAGGGCTGTGGATTATTTTTACACACTTACCCTCCTGTGCAGTTTAGGATAGATGAGAGCAATGGAGAAATCTGCTGCAGTGGAAACGTCCTAGAAATCATCCTTTTTAGGGCGTGGTTTGCTTCAGTTAAACTTGTTAAAACACGAGACATGGTTATTATATTAAATACACTGTTATAGGAACTTAGCTTTACAAAGTGAATATTTGGAAACATACTGATAGATTATATTATTGTACATGTCTATATGCCTTATTTGTATTGCACTAGGCATTGCTCAGGATGCACTTATGTGGGATCTAAAGGTGCTGAGATTCAATATATTTTATACACATCTGCCAGTGCTGATGCAACGCATCGTAAAACATGCAGAATTAGAAAAATATTACTTGTATAAAACAAATTTATTTCTAGAAGCTTAAAAATTATGTACGATGACAAAAATAAAAGCATTTTAGGACAGTCACTTAAACATTCTTTTCTACATCTACATCAGAGATGCTCCATGCTCTCTCGGTAGGCCTCTGTTAGGAATAGAAGTATATGTGCCATTTCCAGAAAGGTTGGTACCTTCTCCAAAATACAATAAAAACAAAAATCTGTCACATGTTAATTCATGTGAATATCTGACAAAAGTATTAAAAAGTTTTGACCAACCTAACAGTATTTGATGCTGCAAAACACTGAGCGAAATTTGAGACAGAGGCAGTTTTGCGTTACATCACTTTTCCTTTTTAATAACACTTTTTAATTGTTTTGGAGCCGAGGAGAGTAACTGTTGTAGTTTTGCAGTTGAAGATTTTTTGTTTGTTTTTGCTTGATATAAGACTATAACTGCTCATCAGTCTGTGGTCGCCAATGTCTGATTCTCCTCTTAATGAAGCTCCATACATTTTTTAATAAGAGGCCGATCTGGACTGGAACCAGGTCAGTCAAGGTGTGCTTGGGGTAGCCCGTGGCATAGGCGATATGGGCAGTTGCCTAGGGCACAAAATGTCTGGGGGACACCGAAAATTGGTAAAAGGTTTTTTTTTGTTCACAAAGAGGGAGTTCAGCTCATTAGCGATCTGTTTCCTCACCTATATTGGGGTGACGCCCCCTGTGCCAGGAATGGCTAATGTTCAGACACGGAAGCAGCTTGCAGAAAGCCGATTGGTGGGCTGCTTGTAAATAGAACTACTACCCAATACACGGACAGCTAGAGGGACAGCGATAACAGTTTGTTGAAGTATGAGTAGCATTAAATCCATCAGTTTCCCAAATCGCTTCTTTCGTTTCGGGTCGCGGGGAAACTGGAGCTAATCACAGCTGACTACGGGCCCAATGCGGGTTCACGCGGGGGCAGCAGGCTCAACCCCATCGCAGAGTGTTATATGTGACTAAAGTTGTCATTTAACCCAGTCTTTCTTCCAGCGCGGTGTGAGTGCGAAGATTGGGCGATATTACACGTTTGCATTTACCTATATGTTATGTTATGTTATGTAAGACACTAGTTGTTTATATAGACAATTACAGCGCATCGTAGCGTCTGCGAACCGATGACCTGTCTAATAGGGCCCCGAGTTACCGGAGTGCTCGGGCTTCCAATCAAGATAGCCCACGATGCAGTAAACGGTACCCGTTAGCGCCTAGAGCGACCGAAGACGCTCGAGGCCAACGGTGGGTTGACCACAGCAGAGCAGTGACCCCTGACGGCTCAGTTACGTGTGTACGCGGAGGTATTTCAGTGACGGCTACTACGTACCGAGTGTACGCTGTGAGTACTTGGACTTTGCCCATCATAAGCCATCCTGTGTTTTGCACGGAGTCATAACAGGCCCGCAAAGGTTTTTTTTTTGTTTATTTTGCAGGCGTTTTGTGACATTAGGGCTTGACCGGTCGCCTCAGTTGATTTAAATATACAGACTGATAGAAACGAGTTACGCTGTGTCCAATTAGACGCCTTTGTCCTGGGAAGAGACACCTTGATTGCACCGTATGTGTCTCTATATTCGGAATATACGCCTCAGTCAATGATCCCTTCACATACATACAACTCACCCATGCTGTGGGCACTGATTCACCCCAATACCATTACAGATGTTGGCTTTTGGACCTTTGCTGATAACAATCTGGATGGTTGTTTTCATTTCTGACACAGAACTTGTAGACTCATCTGACCAGTTCAGTTCAAGTATTATTGTCATATACATATAACAACGAAACCTCATTACCAGCAGTGAAATTCTTGGACTCAGAGCCTCCTCAAAGATTGCACACATAAATGTTAATAAAATAATCAAAGTAGAATAGAATAGTAAGAAAAGTTTTAAAAAAAGTACAATGAGAAATAAAAACTATCATAATACAAAAAAGAATCCATTATAATACAAAAGATAACTCGGGCCCAGAGAACTTGCTGGTGTTTCTGCATGTAATACAACCCCAAATCAGAAAAATGTGGGATGGTATGGAAAACACAAATAAAAAAAGAAAGTAGTAATTTCTAAATGTACTTTGACTTGTATTTCATTGCAAACAATATGAACACAAAATGTGTCATGTTTTGTCTGGTCAACTTCATTTTGTTTGTAAATATACATCCTTTCCTGTCATTCAGACCTACAACACATTCCAAAAACAGTTGGAAGAGTAAAGCATTTACCACTTCGTAATGTTGCCTTTTCTTTTCACAACACTTAAAGGACAATTAGGGACTGAAGACACCAAGTGATGAAGTGATTCGAGTGTAATTTTGCCCCATCTTTTTCTGATTTGGGGTTGTAGAAGTATGGCTACCTCCTTGCTTAATACAATTTCAAGTTCAAATACAAGTTCTTGATGCAGCGACGGACTGTGTTAAGTGACAGTGGTTTTCTGAAGTACCCCTAAGCCCAGGTGGCTGTATTTGTCACAGTACCACAACAGTTTCTTAGGCAGTGCTGCCTGAGGGCTTGAAGATCACACGCATTCAACAGTGGTGTCTGACCTTGAGATTTGTCTGAATTCTGTAGATTTTAAAAGCTCTGTTTCTCTGCAATTAGAATATGTTCCTTTTGAACCAACTAGCAATTCTCTCATGAGTTTTGGCACAAAAGGGTGAACAGCAACCGATCCATTCTTGCAAAGGCAGAGCCGTTGATGCTACTTTTATATGCAATCATGATCCCTTACCTGCTACCAATAAGCCTGTTCAATGTGGAGTCTTTCAGACCAGTGTTACTTGAATATTCTGTCCACGTTTCAGTCTTATTTTAACTCTCTCCCAACTTTTGCTGAGTGTCAAATTCTGAATTTGTGTATATACAAAATAGTTACGTTGTTCAGTAAAACTTGAAAATCTTTATTTGTACTTTTGTTAGTTAAATAAAAGGTCAGTTAAGAAATTTTTTGTTTTTTAGATTTGTTTTTTTATTGCATTTTAAGAAACCTCCCAACTT
>JBBPDA010000081.1:848824-862544 GCA_037974385.1 Arnoldichthys spilopterus | reverse complement strand
TAAATAAAAGGTCAGTTAAGAAATTTTTTGTTTTTTAGATTTGTTTTTTTATTGCATTTTAAGAAACCTCCCAACTTAATTTTATGATGAATGGACAAGACGTTTAGCAAAATCAGAAAGTAAAAGTACATTTAACACTTAAACGCACTGCATGGGAAAGTGCACAATATTATAACCATACCTGTAGGCTTCTTTCAATTGCTTTAACAGGTTTCTGACATTCATTCATTAAAAAAATTTCCCTCGGGATCAATAAAGCAACTATTTATCTATCTCTATCTGTCTATGTGGATATCAGACAGCTGGTAACTCAGTGTATTGCCTTGATTTGCCTCTAGATGTCATCATTGCACCACAGTTCCACAGAGGCATTGGGCTTATCCTTCTTTCTGTTGAGGCCAAAGAGCAAGAACAAATGAAATGAAAAGGTTTCTTATAAAAGAGACATTTCTGCCTTAAAATACCAGGGGTGGAAATTGCCTCAGAGGCAATATACTGATATTTGGAACTCATGCCATAGAGAATAGCAAGGTAACTAACTAAAACAGACGTCCAAGTCCAGTAAAACACAGGATATTTCGGTCATGAGCTTTTATTTAGTCACTCTTTTTATCACTATTTTTTTTCAGTAATCTCATTAAAAGAAATGGCAGAACTTAATAGAAAAAGGTGTAGTATTATGATATTTTTTTATATTATATCAATACATAAGTACTGATATTTAGTTATTTAATACTATTTTGAAACTGTACACTGTATTAAGTAGACTCTTATTTTGGTATATATACTGTCAGAGAAAAAAAAATAACAGTTGAAGTTAATGTGTGAAAATTACAGCCATGTAATGCAATTCTGCCTTTTGCTGTAATTCAGAAGTTTTACAGCAGTTTAACAGATAATCTATTTAATAACATGCTTTTAAACATCAAATCTGTATAAAACTATAGTTTACACTATAACTTTACTAACTATAGTTATCATGGCATGCAGTATTTGACCATTATAACAGCAACAGTCAGTAATTCAAGGGGATGTTTGAATTAATGGTGATCATCCATTTTGTGAATATACAGTCCATTACTGTACATTAACTGCAGTAGCGTTTCTATACAGTGCAGTTTATTTACATGCATTTAAGATGGGTATTTACTATTAAATTTCATTGCATTTTGATAGTAAAAACACTTTTTTGCCACAGATGGCACAAAACCTTGTTCTTCTCTTGCAGAAAATAAAAGGGAAGTCAAAGTGGTGGAGACTGCTACTAGTGCTGTGTGGAGCAATACTGAAATATCGATATTTCTGATGCCAGATATTTATGTTCTAGAATCAATTCACATACTAAAATATCAATATTTTACTAATTTGGGGGAAATGTGTAGTTTATCCTTAACAGGAGCACAGTGGAAAGTAACTATATGATCCCAGTGGCAGGAACTGCTTCTTCTTCTGCCTGTCAGAGTCAAGTGCGAAACACGGCTGTATAAATGCGAAAGCGTCACAGCAACGACACTGACACTCACTCAGTTGTCAACAATAGCTGAGCGCAAGCGGAGTCATGTGTGGAACTATTTCAGTTCCACAAACAGCCAAGACATCATATGAGCTTATGATGAGGCGAACTGAAGAGGAGGAGAGGAGGGGGACAGGTGCTGCTAGGGCGAAACAGCCATCTCTCGCGGAGTCATCTGGTGCTGCATTCAGGTGCTGTCCAGGTACAGAGGGAGAGAATGTAGAGCTGTTGGTGATGTAGCACTGTTGCTGAATTTAGGGAAAGTGACTTATGTCTGTTTACAAGGCTCAGATTTAAACAAAGGAAGACAATGATGACAAGTGATATGACCATATATACATGTTCAAATAGCATCAATTAACTGCAACGTTTTTCTTCTTGTATGATAATTATTCACAGTTAAACAATAAGAACAAGTACCCTGATGTCTTGTATTCGTTATAAAGCTATAATTTGAAATACACTACTTTTTATTTAGATTTTCCAAACACATTAAATTTTTGTACAAAGTATCGGTATCGGATCAGTATCGACGATACTAGCCTGAATTTTATTTCGCATCGGACTGGAAAGGAAATCGGTGGTATCGCATGTCACTAACGGCAGCAGATACTTAATGCACCGTCTGTGTTATGATACAATCATATTGTCACCTCTGTGGTAGCTCCCACCCCTATTCCATAGAAAGCCTGTGAACTTCTGTGTAAGGTCATGACACTCCTAGCTATAGAACTGTACTGCTATTGGATTTTATTCTTCTTCTTTATTTCTGTAGCCAGATATACATTTATTAACACATTTTCCCAGCTGTGAAAATTCTCAAGCAGCCCAGCCTTTCTGATGCATCCCACTAAATGCTTAACAGGCCTTTTGAGAGCCTTGGTGCCATATAATCTCCATAATAACAACAGCAAAAGAGGAAGCTTAGCGATAAAAGTGTGCAGCTTGTTAAAAGCCTTTGCCATTTACCCTGAGATTCAAACCCAAATGGATCCCCTGGAGGGGCGAGGAAGAGAGAAAGAGAGATCAGGGAGGGAGAAAGTGGGCCTAATGTTTGACAGAGATAATTATCAAGAGGTTTGCACGTATGCGTGCCCGTCCGCCCACCGGCGCCCATTAGCGCAACTTAGATTATCCCAAAGCCTTTTTTTATTTATTTTTTCTTGCTTTTAATGGGACTAGACCACAATGGCATACTATCACCTTACAGTGACAGTGTGTTTGCTGTAATTCTGTGAGGATCTTTGGCTTTGTTCCAGTAAGCGACAGGGTCTGAGTCTCAGGCAATTACCCATGGTTCTGAGCATTGCGACCTCCCGTGGGAATCCATGGCACGAGTGGAGAAGAACAAGGGCGCAATGGGTATTTGCATTTAAAAAGGGCCACTTTCCCCACAATGAATGTGAAAATAATTGTGCTGTTCTCTGCGTCAATTGGGCAATGTTGAAAATGCGTTCCTGATTTCTGCGAGAAAGTGACCACTTAGTGATGAAAGGGAGAGAGAGAAGGAGGAAGATGTGTGTAGGATCCCCCACTGTTGATTAGTTTTGTTTAGTTTGCCTTTTTGCCTCATCAGTGTCTTAGCATTACTGGCAACCCTAGTGGAAAATGATACAGGCCCATTCTTGCTGCTAAATTTACATAAGGAAGGACATTTAACACCCGTTTTCATAATGCTGGGTGCATATTATGAAAATTATGATGTCCCAAATGAAAGATGACTAATGTAAAAGAAACAGGGCAATGTCTTCAGTCATGGCTCCAAAATGCTGGTCCTACCTCGCCCTGTGAAAGAAGTTCAAAGATGGCTGTCACACGACAAAAGACACCCTGGGACAAAATTCCGCCCAAGCCGGAAATTTAGGATGACCATCTCAAAATGCGACCACTGCTACAACCTAAGAGGGCTTTAGTATTCGAGTCCAGTTTTGAGATGTTTTCATCTACCATCCCAACCATTTTCTACCATCATAACCCAACAAGTTCACTGGTAACTGTGTCCATAATGGTCGGCCATGACAAAATCTTCACTGCCCTGGCAAATTCAATGAAAAAATCAACGTGGCCACAAAGATCGACAGAGTGGCCGATGATGAAATGAGCTTCTTGAGAAAACAGACACTGGTTTCAGATATTTCCAAATCAATCTAGAACGGGTATTGCTATTGGCTGCCTTGTGACCAATCATATGCATGCCAAAATCACTCCGTTTGTAGGCACTGCTGGGATCTGAGATCACTATGTTATAGACCGGTCATGCCAGATATCCGGACAGTTTATGTTAGTTAATGACAGTTTAACATTAACATTACCATTAACGGTTATGACCGTTTACGCCACATGCAAATTTGTAAATGAAGGAAATTTGAATGAAATTAATTAGGAAATTCCGGCTGTCCTTCACACCATGTCCAAACAGAACTGGTCCAAAATGGCTTAAAATGAATGATTTTATATTAACTTCCATTAATCTCTATCTCTCTCCATCTCTTTCTCTCTCTTGCTGTCTCTCTCTCTCTCTCTCTCTCTCTCTCTCTCTTTTTCTGTCTCCCTGTCCCTCTCTCTTTCGTTCCCTCACTCTCCCTTTTCCTCTCATTCTCTCTCTGTCTCTCACTCACTCTTTCATTCCCTCTTTCTCCCTGCCCCCCCCTCTCATTCTCTCATTGCCTCTCTGTCTCTCACTCTCTGTCTCTGTCTTTGTCTCTCTTGTTCTCTCTTCTCTCCCTGCCCCCCCCCCCACACTCACTCTCTTTCTCCTTTGTCCCCTCTCTCTCCCTGTCCCTCTCTCTCTCTCTTTCATTTTCTCATTGTCTCTCTCTCTCCCTCTCCCTCACTCCCTCCCTCCCTCCTTCCTTCATTCTCTCTGTGTCTCTCTCTCACTTGCTCTCTTTCGTTCCCTCTCTGTCTCTCACACCCTCTCTCTCTGTTTCTCACATTTGCTCTCTCCTTTCCTATCCCTCTCTCTCTCTCCCTCTCTCTCTCTCTCTCTCTCTCTCTCTCTCTCTCTCTCTCTCTATAATTACATGTGGTCTGGGCAGTTTGCGGGACAGGCAGTAAATAATGTGGGGCTGGCTGGAGAGGGACTGAATGAATGGATGTTGGCAAGCGGTGAATCATGAGCTGGGTTTGGTTTTCATTACTCTCTGCTAGTCCATCTTACACCCTGCCCTGAAACATTCAGTTAACTCACACAACACACTCCTTTCATTTCCCTAATGGAGGAACTCCCTTTAACACTAACTGCACCTCCATCACTGATCGCTGCAGACTTCTATCCAAGAGCCTATGCCAAAGGCAGAGTTTCATACAGTCAGAGCATCTCCAAAATGGGAGCCTTTTTTGGGGGTTGCATTATGTAGTAGTTAGTACCTACCAAATATGCTCCAAGGAAGGCAAACTGGTGCACCATAGACCCTCAAGGATCACTTTTGGCAAACTAGTTTGATCTATGGAGGCCCCACCTCACAGATTACAGGGCGGTTATGGGTTTACACACTTCACTAATATTTCAGCCCACAGCAGTTTATCTTCACCCACTCAGTGAAGTTATATGGAGCCTTTTAGTCCTTATAATCCAGCCCTTCAACCCTTTTTTTCAGTATAGCCAATCAGAACAGAGCTATAAATATAACATATAAATATCAGTCTTAAAGGGCATTGGTGGTTTAATGGTTAGGGAGTTGCCCCTGTGACCTGAAGGTCGCTGGTTTAAATTCGGGATCGACATAAGTACCACTTAGGTTCCTGTGAACAAGGTACTGTCCCCAAGCATTGCCCACGTCAGCTGCCCAATGCAGAGGGTTTGTTTCACAGTGGTGCACTGTGTTTGCATTGTGTGTGTGTTTACAACGACATATAATGACTCAATTTTAATAAAGGCACAGTTATTTATGATGGCACAAAATCTAACTGGAGATCTGCGCTCCTGCTCATAAAGACAGAGCCTGTTGTGGCCCCAGCATTTGGCTCCATGCAGAAGTTCAGTTTACACTGTGTCCTAAACCACACCCACAAGGTTGCTTCACCTTAATGTAGGGTTTGATGTCGTTTAAGTGGTTGCACAGGCATTCTGGGCATTTGTGTGACTATTGACTTCTAGTGTTTGCAAAGTTAGCCTCGTAGCTCCAGTTCTAAAGTAAAGCTAAGAGGGAATATGTATACCAAAATTAAAGTTGATTAAATACATTTTAAATATGTAAAATGTTAAAGAAATAGTCCTGTTGTATCACTAGAAAATTAAAACAAATATTGTAATATGAATATTTTTCCCCCATCCAATACACACCACACACTTTTTTTTGAATGAATCCTTTTGCTATAGTTGCTGCAGTGTTAAAGAATTCAATCTTTCATTCATAAATTTCATTCTCTGTTTCTGACCTCCTTCCTTTTCTTTCTTTTTTCCCTCTTGCTGCAGATAGATATCCAGCATACACGCACACACACACACACACACACACACACACACACTGTGTAAAACTTTGTTTTACTGTGGGCTGTTCTGCACCTCTGCAGTGTTAATGTATTATTTCTGGCTTCTGCAGTGTGTGAGTGTGTGTTTTATTCCTCCTCCGTCTGCCGTTTCTTCCCCACAGCGGGTCGCGCTGCATTCAAATGGGCCGTAATGCCATAAAGCCACATTGATATTCAGCCCTGTCTGCGGCGGGCAGTAAAGGCAGACGTTTCTGACGGATATGAAGTGACGGCAGATGACCTTGCACAATCAGAGCCATGTAATCAGATGAAACGTCCTGAACACACACACACACACACACACACACACACACACACACACACACACACACACACTGCTTGTGTGATGGCCACTTTGGCAGGAATGACAGTGCAGGGATGAGGAAAGAATGAGAAACTCGTTTTACACAGCACTCAGTTGTGAATTCTGATGTGTCTCTTACTGTGAGACCTCAGCTGAAAATTTGCCTCCTTACCTCAAATAGGGCATATAATAAAACCTGTTTACTGTCTAAAGTGAACCTTCTCAGATTTAGCTCTGGAGCTACAAGGCTAATGTAGCTAACAAGCAATTTCTTACATCCCAACATTTAGCATCATGCTAATTTTACTGTAACATAATTAACTACACAGGTACATAATTATTATTTACATTTGATTTCTGCTCGACCATTTTAGGGCTTGGAAAACACAAGGCAAAACCCAAGTGACAAGGAGCTGGAACAGGACAGAAGGAGAAACACAGGTAGCGCACAGAGGTAAGACTTGGGGTGGGGCAAGGTGCATGTAGCAGGGAGGAGCTAGGGCGGAGACAAAACATGTATGGAATTGAACCTACTGAGCAAACATTGCTTGTTAGCTACAGTAGCCTTGTAGCTACTAAATCTGAAGAAGCAAAATCACATTCACATCATGAACATGTATTTTTGTCAGCTATATTTAAAATATCTTACTAGAATTTTTAGCTGAAAACTCTGAGGTCCATCAGAATTCATAGAGCACAAAGCTGACATGCTTTTCTTATAAAAATATGATCAAATATCCATATTTGTGTTTTTTCAGACTGCCAGGTTTCTCTTTACTCAGCTGAGCAAACAAAGACACTTGTGCTGTTTCCTCCTGCATCTCTGCAATCAGACGGGTCACACAGCTGAGAGGACCAGACGCTCTCTGCTTCTCGCTTGATTGCTTATCTTTATGCTCTGATTGCTAATGGCAGAGCTTTTACAGAGCTCTTTGGTTTAAGAGGGACTGAAACAGGTGGTCCTTCAGAACCAACAGTTATCAAATAGTGACTTCAGACCTGCAGCCAGAGCCAGTCCTGACCTCCCTGGGGTCCTAAGCAAAATTCTGCTAAAGGGCCCTCCTACCTGCACCACAGGTGCTTTTAGCCCAGAAGATCTTTTTCATAGTTCATTGAACCATTGGAGGAAATTCTTCCTTTTCTGTGTGTCCGCAGTACAGGAACAGGAGAGGATTACAATTCTTACAATACTTTTGTTAGAACACTTTATTCTTAGAACTCACTGTTTTGCTTTTTTAGCTCCTACTTCAGAGTGGGAATTCTCCCTGAATAAGCAAAACTATAACTGACATAAGTGTACCACAATTGGCCCAGATGAAAGTGTACCAAGATTGGTCCAGGCAGAAGTGTACAGTGATTGGTCCAGACAAAAGTTTATGGCGATTGGTCAAATGAAAGTTTATGGTGGTTGATCCAGATGAAAGTTTACGGTGATTGGTCTAGACGAAAGTTAATAGTGGTTGGTCCAGATGAGAGTGTGCTGTGGTTAGTCCAGACAAAAGTGAGTGTACAGTGATCGGTTTAGGCATAAGTTTGTGGTAATTGGTCCAATGAAAGTGTATGGTGATCGGTTCAGGTGTAAGTTTATGGTGGTTGGTCCAATGAAAGTGTATTGTAATCGGTCCAGGCGTAAGTTTATGATGATTGGTTTAATGAAGGTTTATGGTGATTGGTCCAATGAAAGTGTATGGTTATTGGTCCAGTGAAGGAGTGTGGTGATCGGCCTAGGCAAAAGTTTATCGTGGTTGTTCCAATGAAAGTGTATTGTGATCAGTCCAGGTGTAAGTTTATGGTGACTGATCCAATGAAAGTTTATGGTGGTTGGTCCAGTTTAAGTTGATGGTTATCAGTCCAGGCGTAAGTTTATGGTGGTTGGTCCAATGAAAGTTTATGGTGATCGGTCCACGCGTTTAAGACCGGACGGTTTTATACCTTGCATCTTCTGGCGTGTGGTCACTATACCAACCACTGGCCAGGTTACGTCACTTCAGTGTTTCTACTGACAATGTGAAAGCAAACAGAAAAATACCCCAGAAGGTGTGTAGTTTCAGAGGAGCTCCCCAGTGGGTTGTTCCTCTCAAAAAGTTCTTAGTACTGTTTGGGCTGAAAAAGCCTCATTTGCTATTGCCACACCATGAAACCTGACACCCCAGATCTTCTGATACAGTGCTGCAGTATAACAACAGCACCTAAATATTACACATAATAACACTGTTCTTTATTTCTTCAGCTGCATTCGCTTCGTTCAAAAGGGCCCCCTACTTCTCTCAGTGGCAGTGGTGGCTAGCAACAATAGCTACTATATTCTAGGCATTTTCTCTCAGTTTTATTCTGCTTTGTTTGTTCAACTCATTCAGCAAACACAAACTATTGGGGTAAGAACCTAGCTGGTGCACTGAAGGCCTGAAAGTTACGATTAATTCAATCCTGTGGACAAAGCATCAGAGCAGTCTAGATGTGAGGAGACGAATGAATAATCTCCTACTGTAATTGCTGTGTGAAGTATCAAGTATCCTGAAGTGGAAGGAACAGGATCCAGAAAGAGATTTAAATGCAAGGCCAGTTTTTGGAAAAGAAATGTAAAAAATCTATTGTACTGTTTTGAGGATAAACTGCATGCCAGGTGTGTATCCATGTATCATAAACAATTGCTATTACTGCAGAAATTCCTTAAATTAATAGTTTGGTGAAAAATCAGATCTACTGTATTCTGCCTTCCCTAGATGGGTCAGTGCCGAGACATGTCTGGAGTCCCGGCTTTGCTTTTTTAGTTTAGAACTGATGCTACGAGGCTAACATCATTAACACTAGGGGTCACTTTTATTAACACTTTGAGCCACTCATAGTCGAGCTCTTCATTAAGGTGGAGCAGACTTGTGGGTGTGGTTTAGGACACAAAATGACTTACTGTGAACTATAAACATGAACTGCTACTGCTACGGATACTACAACAGGGTCTGTTTTTACAAACCGCCTCAGGAGCAGGAGTTCTGAAGTTAAGTTAATATTTATAGCCCACAGTAAGTCGTACTGTGTCCTAAACCAGATCTACAAGTCTATTCCACCTTAATAAAGAGCCAGATGTTGTTTGAATGGCTCAAGGGACAATTTGGAGATTAAAAGATTTGGGGGACTAGAAGAAAATTGGACTCTAAACATGGTCTGATTAACCACATCTAGGGTCAGGGGAGCACTGCGGACATTGCTTGCACTAGCTGGGCAGCGTTTGTCTGGGAGTGCTGTGTATTTCCCTTAGTTACAGTCAGGTTGTGGCTGGGAGCTGGTGTGTTTGACACTAATGTACTGATATCCAGTATGAGGGACAGAATGTAGATGAACGTATTATATATATACGTACGTATTAGATTCCCAGGAAATGGATGCATAAAGGGATTCTCAGACTTCACCTGCTCCCTCTATCCATCTATTTATCCATCCATCCCATAGCTGTAGCCTTGTCTCTGACTCACATGTTTGAGCTCCACACCAAGCTTCCACAGGTCCTGTGATTCTTCAGAAAGAGACACTTTTAGCCAAGCTGGTGTCTTTTTGTGCGCGTTCCCATAGTAACAGTCCCTCGACATAGACCATTACAGAGAGAGAAAGAGTTGCTTGTCACTCGTAAAGCCGTTCAGGGGGATTTTAGAGTCACAAAGTCCGTAAATGCCCGGAATCTGCTATCTCTCTTTCTCTCTCTCTCGCTCTGTTACTCTCAGTCTCTCATTCTCTCTCTCACTCTCTCACTCAAACTCCCTCTCCCTTCCTGTCTCTCTCTCTCTCTCTCTTTCTCTCACTGTCCCTCTCTTTTTCTCACTCTCTGTCTTTCGTTCACGCTCTCTCTCGGTCTCCCTCTCTTTCTTTCTTGAGTGTGGGGGTGTAGGGGGTGATATCTGCAGAACAAGCTACCTATGCCTGATCACAGTGGGAACTTTCATCTCTTGTTCACTCGCTCTGCCTCAAATGTATAAGGTGTGTGTCTGTGTGTCCACAAGAGCTAAGGACGGTGGGTAAATCTGTGTTTCTCCTGTGCCACCTTAAATAAGCTTCTTCCAGACAAATAACGGGAAAAGCTGCCGCATGCTGAGGTGTTATGTGGTGATACTAGAGTGGTGTTTGGCAGATGTAAGTGACTCGTTTGCAAACGAGGCAATGCTGTGGTCAGGCAGGCTGTAGAATGTGGGGCACGACCCTGACATGAGCAGTTCAGCTTCATAGGTGTTTTATCACAGAAGAGTAGGGACACATTTACTCAGTCCTGCAACCCACACATGGGCACACCCACTAAACCTGCAGAACGTTTATTAACAGAGCCTGCTCACAGGGGTTGGGACGCATGAGCAGTGACTGACACTCCTCCTGGCTCTGATTGCTTGTTTTGATTTGGGCCCAGTGGATTTTTGTAAATGGCATTAAGAGCACTAGGTGGAGCCAGAGGAGCTGGATTTTTTTTCACAGGTTATCTGTCTCATGTGCTACTATCAGAACATAGTGAGTTTAAGCGACGTGTTTTTAATATGGGTTACCTACTGCGACTTTAATGCTGGTGGTTATTTTTAGTATTAATGTTAGAAGAATGAGATCAGCAATAGCTAAAAGAATTAAAACAGCAATATATACAACAGCATTAAAATGTATTAATGTATAATTAAATATACACAGTGCAGAATGAGAATTCTATTTATTATAATACCTGATGCAGCTTGATCGAAGTTTGTAAATGACCAGTACAGATCAGTTCTCACACACACACACACACACACACACAGACACACACACACATACACACACATACACACACATACACACACACACACTTTCTTCACTCAAGGCATATTAAATTTCAACCTTTACATGTAGTTGTCTCATAGTTCACTAACAAGCACATTTTGGTCAAGTAATGGGCCAACCCACCCATCAGCCAATCACACCAGTACAGTTTGTCAAAAAACTAACCAACATCCCATCAGCTAACTGACCAAACAAGCAACCAGCCAGCAAATCTAACTACTGAACCAACACACCAACCGCTAAGCCAAACAACTAGCTAATCAATCAAACAACCCACCAAGCCACCAGCTGACCACCCGAGCCAGCCAACTAACTCACAGAACAAACCAACCAACTGACCAAGCAAACCAACTGAACAACTAATAGACCAAGCAAACCAACTGAACAACTAACAGAACAAACAACCAACCTGCTGACCAGCCATGCCAACCAACCAAATGACAGACCATATAACCAACCAACTGACCAACCAAACCAACTTTCTAATGGATCAAACAACCAACCAGCTGACCAACCAAACCAACTGACTGATGGATCAAACAACCAACCAGCTGACCAACCAAACCAACCAACCAACTTACAGACCAAACAATCAACCAGCTGACCAACCAAACCAAACGACCAACTGACAGACCGGACAACCAACCAGCTGACCAACCAAACCAACCAAATAACTGACCGACCAAACAATCAACCAGCTGACCAACAAAACTAACCGACCAACTGACAGACCAAACAACCAACCAGCTAACTTGCTAAACCAACCAACTGGCAGATCAAACAACCAATCAGCTGACCAACCGACCAACAGACAAAACCAACTGACTGACTAACTTAGTTAGTTTCACAGTTATCACCCTATATCCACTGCAGATTTGCCCAGAACCTTGAGGACAGTGGCTTTATCTTTTTAGAATAGCAACTGTTGCTTTCCATTTCAAAAGCATCACCTGCTAACTTACTTTTTCTGAAATGTGCCTTCGTATGTCATCTTCGCCTGCCTGCTTTATCCCAGGCATGGTCTTTCAACCTGTCTCAGCTAATTAAAGCAGGTGTGAGAGATCCACTGCCTGTCAGCTCGGGGTTCATCTTAGCAGCAGAGATGAGGCAGTTTATGGGCCTCCGTTCTGAATAATTAAAAGACAGATGCTATGCAGAGAACTGGGCGTGAAACTCATTTTGCAGCATCACAAAAGCTTTCTGCTGTCTTTGCTGCGCCTTTGAAAAGTCAGCTGATAAGATGGTCAGCGATAAGGGTTGGAATTAAAAAGACATCTCTCCAGTACAGCATGCTCTGCCTTTTCCCTCTCCTTTTGACTGTAAAATATTAAAGCCGAGATGAAACAAACAGCAATGGAGGGTGAGAGGACATTTGAAGTGTTACTGGTCTTGATGTCCTGCTTTATGCAGATGTAAGATACAGTATTTTGTGATAAAGTTACTAAGAGTCTGGCATTGTTGAAACAATTTACTGGCTACTTTAACAGAAGCACCTTCCTTGTCAACTCTTTTGACACCTACCACAAAAACCAACCAAACAAGTAGCCAAACAACCACCCAACACACCAATGGATCAGCCAACCAACACACCAACTGAGCAACCAATGAATAAATCAGCCAACTAACTGACCAAACAAGCAACCAACAAATGGCTCAACCCACCAAACAATCTACCAGCTGAGCAAACAAACCAAAAATAATGATAAAAGATTTCTATCAAACCAACCCATCAATTGACCAATCAACCTACCAACCAACCAACCCACTACCCAGTTACCTGACCCAACAGTCAATGGGCCTATTTTGCTGGTTTATAAACAGTGCATTGTTTATTTTCATGTTTTCAAAATAAAAAATGATTTTGCGCATGTTTCCCACTTGTAGGAGTAATGCTTTTTGAATGAGGTGTGGCTGGGCCCATTATCAGTGAGTTGCTATTTTATTGTTAAGGCAGTGAAATGACTTGTAGGCCAATTACAGGTGTACAGTTACAGACTGTAGCCCTTTTGTTGCTGTTTCTATCCACAGGCCTTCTGCTACCCACTCTAGAATTTGGATGATGAACCATTCTCAACACAGCAGTGGCCACTGTACTGAAGTCAGAAAAGTTGAAAGCTGACTAAAAACTGTAGTTTGACATGCAAGCAAACACTTTCCCTTCAGTCACGCTTGACTGCTAGCTAGCTGGAGGAAAGCAAAATAATTCAAGTAAGAGGAGCAGTGTCAGTCAAACACCACAAACTCTCACCACAAAAAGTTTTTGCTAACAGTCTGTTATTTATTCCACGTTTAATCAAAGTTGTGTTTAACCCATAAACTATTAACTACTTTTATATAATCATAACTTCTATCATGTATATTTAAATAATATTAACAAAATACCCAAAGGTATGCATAGATGTTTCTAAAAAATAGATTGTGTATTTTGTAGTTAACAATATATACAGGTCCTTCTAAAAAAATTAGCATATTGTGATAAAGTTCATTATTTTCTGTAATGTACTAATAAACATTAGACTTTCATATATTTTAGATCCATTACACACAACTGAAGTACTTCAAGCCTTTTTGTTATCCGGTGTCAACCAGAGGAGGATGGGTTCCCCCTTCTGAGCCTTGGTTCCTCCCAAGGTTTCTTCCTA
>JBBPDA010000081.1:824372-842625 GCA_037974385.1 Arnoldichthys spilopterus | reverse complement strand
TGTTGTGAAATCTATAAAGGGCATATTCTAGGTTATTGTGGAACCTGTGGAGAGCATGTGATAGAACCTGTTTTCAATATGAAGGCTGGTTTCTCAGCATTTGAATGAGGATGTGTATGTGTGTGTACAGTCTTGTGCATACGTTTGGGTCATTTCTGGTCAAATGACATGGGTTTTTTAGTATGAGCAAACTGTTTACTAGAAAACCGTAGAATAATGTCATATTTACGTGTGTTCTCTGTACAGAGTGTGTACTTATTTACACTTAGAGAATCAAGTGGGGCAGCCGTGGCCTAAAGGTCATAGAAAGGGGTTTGCGTCTGAAAGGTCGCCGGTTCGATTCACGGAACCCATGGCTGAAGTGCCCCTGAGCAAGGTACCTAACCCTCAGCTGCTCCCCAGGGGCCATGGCTGTGTGGCTGCCCAATGCCTCAGCTGTGTGCAAGTGCTCACTACTCTGGATGGTAAAAATGCAGAGAACAATATCCCCTGATTCTGGGCCTGGTTCCTTTCTTTGTGGAATGTGCAGGTTCCCCACTGTATCTGTATGGGTTTCTGCTGGGAAACCCCACAGATGGGAATCTTAGGTGGACTAATAGTGCTAGACTGCCCCCTAGGTGTAACTGTCCAGGGTGTTTCCCCGCCTTTGGTCCTATAAGTGATAAAATAGGCTCCAGTTCCCCTCAGTTAGGATAATAGACTTGGAAAATTAATTAATAAAAAATTCAAATAAAAAAAGGGACAATTCAACCAGTTTTCCTAATTTCTTCCATAATTCTGTGTGTGTAAACACTTGGAGGGTTTGGTGTGAAATGGCTCAGACTGTCATTTATTTACAGTGGTGGTAAATGGCACCAGATGTCCATTTCATATCCTCTCCAAACCCCCAGTGAAGCTCCATGTGTCTCTGAGTGTATCTGTAGAATGTTGATGTTAAATAGTGAATCACTTTGGGGACTATTTTGCCTCACCACACCCTGCATGTACCATGACTGGGTATAGTCTTAAGCCCAAAATCTGGTAAAACAATGTCTTGGGAAGAACTTTCTGTGAAGGAGCTTTTAGAGGAACCAGCCACCACTGTCAACAGTTCTGAATCTGATATGTTTCTCTAGAACAGAGCATTTCACACTAAACCCACTTTGAATTACTCTGTTTGCACCTTAGTTATAATGTCAGTATGACACAATGCACATAACACACGACCCTGCACTACAGCACAGTACACACTGTATAGCTCCATGCTAAATTTGTGATGTTAGTACATTTAGAGATAAACAATATGATATCTGAATATCAGTATCAGCAGATGTTTAGATTTGCCTGATACTGGAATAGCATAATGTTTAGGTTACTGTGCTAAAATATATACATTTTTCTACTTTTATCTTATTTTAAGGTCATTAAAATTAAGGTGTATTCAAGTTATATTAAGACATATTAAGTTATACTTTCAGTGATGGGTGGCTCCAGCTTCCCTGTGACCAGATGGAGGGATGAAAGTTATATTTTTCTAATGCAGTTAAATGTCCCAAAATTCATCTTTTTTTTTTTTTTTTTTTTACAAATCTGTAGATATGCACAAGAAAAATGTCAAATATTGGCATCAGGCCTACATATCCTACATGGGTGCAGCCCTGATACTCATATTCCATACATTTATACAGGCTGTAAAAAAATCCCACTGATGGAGTGCAGTGTCCTTACAGCACTGTGTTCATTACTGAAGCCCTGTGGAGTCTCCCAGGGGAACAGACATGATGTGGGTTCCACAGTGATGATCTTTAGCCTGTTTAACAGTAATTGTGGATAAATATGGCACAGACTGGACAAAGAACTGTATAAACAACACCCTGAACACGCTTATGAATACATTCGCGATAGAAACGTGCACTTAAAGCCTTCAGTGACCAAACATTCGCTTTTTTTATCAGCACTCGTTTCCCTCCGAAGTCTTTTGGCTGATTTGAGTGGATTCACTACACCTGGCGCCAAAAAGCGCCTTCACGAGGTCACGCCCACTTTAACTGGCCCGTTAAGCCAATTGTCCAATCACGCCGCAGACATCGGGATTGGGCTCCTCTGATTGGCTCAACCGCGTGCCAGTTTATTTTAGGGGCTCCTCGTTTCCCGCCGCCGCCGCTAGTGTTAGCTCCGTCTCAACGACGTGGTTCCGAGTTTATGGACCTACATTTATAAAAAGATCATTTCTGCGGTGTTTATTGACTCAGGTAAGGACGGAGATGGCCCAAATCAGCTCATGGGGGACTTATTTGGGTGTGTGGAGAGCTATTTACAAACAAAATGGGTCTGTTTCAATTAGTTGAGGGGTTGAGCTAAGCGCGTTAGTTTTGCTAACGGCTCTTTTTTTAACTGAACCATTATTTTGGCAACTTTTACTGTTTGTTGGGTTAGTTGCGTTTAGTCATTTGTTTTACTATTTAAATTGAGGGTGTTGTCTTTTAAAGAAGGGAATAAGCACGTTAAATGTTTTGTCAGTGTAAACTCGTTGGTAATCAAGCTAAGCTCGTGGTTGCCTAGCCAATGAACAGGGTTGGAAATGCAGGTGTAATAGTAGTTAGAACATATTGACCTTGGACAGATTAGATTTGACTGGTACAAAGCCGGTCCTAGTGTCCGTTTTTTTCTTTTTCTTTCAGTTTGTTTGCTTTCCAATATTTTTCACATGTATTTTTTCTGTCCCCTACTCACACTTTCTCCGTTCACAGTAAACAGTGATTGTAGCTCCACATGACTGAGGACTAAAAGGTGTCCGTTGTAGGCACACAGCACTTTTTGGGCAATTGCTCGACAATCTTGCCAAAAAGTACGGGATTTGTATGGCAAGGGTTGCGTGACCCATTGGTCGAGTAGCGCCCCCTACTGAATAATAAGTGCAGTAGTCTAGAACTTCGTTAACCAATATTGTGATGTAAAGTTTTGAACCTATCACCGTTTGCCAGGCTGCTTCAAACCGATGTTTGGGGCTTCCAGTGAGTTTATGACCATTTATTCCTTCACTTTTAGTGCTTTATTTAAGTACAGTGTTCCACAGCCTAGCAATGTCTACAGATAATAAAGTATCAACATTAATTTTTATTTTTGTTGGTTTTTTGATTAATTTGAGTTCAGTGATCTCTAAGAATGCATAGCTTAAGAACTGCCAGCCTGCCAAATTACATGTAATACTCAAGCATCAAGTACAAATATTATTGTATTAATGACTATTGGTTAAAGGGCCTGGGTGGGGAATTTAAAATAAAAATTGATAAAATGACAATTAGATATTTTTAGTTGTTCAGCCCCAATTCCAGTAAAGGTTTAAATCATTTTTTTACACCCATAATGGGTTGCAAAGGGAAATTGATCTATAAATCAATCCGTATACTCTTCCGGAGTGAGTTAAGGGTTAATGATTCAATTATTGTATGCTGGAAGAGTATATAGATTGATTTGATTGGGTTTTCCCATTTGGCACACTAAATCACTGCCAAACTTTGTGAAATTCCATTCATGGGGCACTGCAGTGAAAATGTCCTGTTCCAGCTGGTATTTAGAGCTTCCAGTGTTATGGCCACTTTATTTTCCCTTAAGTGTCAGGGGTTCTCAAATCCAGACATTGAATCCAGATTCCGGTCCTGGGTTTTATCACCAGTAGATGTGACTAGGTGGCCAGTCAATTATATCAACAGTTTGGTAACTACTGGTGATTCCAAAATCCAGGGGTGGAATCTGGATTCAAGGTCCAGATTTGAGAACCCTATTGTAAATTAAGTTTTAAACAATGTTCAGTATATAACAACTTTATTTTAGTCAACAAAGCCTAGGGAATGTATACAGTTTTGTTCATTTTGTTGGTACACTACCAAACATTTGTGGTCCACGTTTATAAAATTAGTCTAAAGTTCCATAATAGCTGACAGTGGGAGTAATTGATCTAAAGTCTATCTATAGACACTTTTGGAACAGGTTAAGGGTTAATGATGCAATTATTGTGCTCAAGAAGAGCAGAATGTTTAGATTGTGGTATCCAGTTAGCAGTGTAGAACCTGTGTTTGTTTACATGTTTCTGGTTCAAGTATTAAACAGCAGATGTGACCTGTAGTAGTGCTTTTTTGTGCTCCATCATTTCTTGACTGTGTTTATTCTAATGCCTGTGGGAAGGTTATGGTTTTTATGAGCAAAGCTTTACTGCAAGGAGCCAAATTGCTGTCCTGAAGGACTGTAGTCAGTTTGGGAGATTTCTCAGCTTCAACACACCCGATTTGGCTCATCAGTTCTTTCCTGACTTAAGTGTTGTCATTGTCCATTTCTCCACTACCTGATACACTGCCACAAAATCTGTTGGTGCCTGCTGTCTGTCAGACTCTGGTTAGTAAGACGTACAGACTGTCCTCAAAGCAATACAGAATCATAAAGAATAGTAGTCTGTTATCCAGTATCAACTTGATAGTCCTTGTTATCCTGTATTTGCTGGAGTTCTGTGTCAATTTTCAAGTTTGTAGTGCATGGATTTGTCAGTGTTACAGGTGTAATGATGCATGGTGATCCAGTGCAGTTTTTGGTTTGGGAACAATTGCTGGTTCTTAGAAAATAAACAGCAGATGTCACAAGCCCTAGAATTTTCAGCTCTTCTGTTTTGGTGGTTCATTGCATAAGTGTAGGTTTGATCACTAACTGTGGACTCCATGAAAAACTGCTCCACTGTTTGTCATTGCTGACAAATCAAAATTGCAGAAGCCAGGATCTCTCTCTCTATCTCTTTCTCTATCTCTCTCATATTTATATATGCATGCATATGCACGCCAATGTGGTTGGAGCTTCGTCCCTTGGAGAAAACACATGCTAACCTTCACCATCCCAACTCGGTAGCATTGAGTGATTCATTGAAAGGAGCATCTGACACTATTAATTTTTGGGCCAGGATATGCATAAAAGTAAAATGAAAGAGTAGCGGCTTTTCTGGAGTATGAGGTTACTTAATAGTTTGAATTGTTAAAATGGAAAAATCTTCCAACACTGATTGCATGTGTCCTTAACTGTATTGGTTCACAAGAGACCCAGGAAAGCTCTTTAAATTATTCCAACATTTTTCTTTAGAATCTGCTCATTGACTGCTCTTACAAATGTGTTTAGTGTTGTTGGTATGGTTGATGTCTGCTGCAGGTACAGAAGATTGAGATCAGGGTGGAAAAATGCCATAGTATTCCTTTCCTAGTGGAGGCATGTTGTGCCATGGTCATTTTAGAACGGTTTTCCAAGCTTTGAATGTTTCGGGGGCATCTGTTTAGATTGGCTGCTGCAGTACAGTGCTAGCAGAAACAGCACAATAGACGAACTTATGCCTTTTGTTGGGATTACCTGCTTTTTGCAGTTTTGACATTAGTTAAGGATATACATTATGTTGGTATTGAGTAAACTCAGTAAAAAAAAAAAAGCAGAATTTTTAAACACGTCACTAAATTCTTTTGATGGAATATGAAAACATGCATCCAACAACTAGACCTAATGATGCAGAACAGGAATGAGGAGAACTGGCACAGGCCTTGTTCTTATTGGTTAGAAAGTTGTAAAAAATATTTTTGGTTATATGATGAAAGAACATACCTTTTTTTCCCCTGGCCTTCAGATTTATCCCCAGGCAAGCTGAGAGAACATGTTGACCTATTACATTTCTTACATGGACAGAAAGAGTTGAAAATGAGTTTCAGCCTGCAGCAGAATGTGCTTGTGAAACATAAAGGTCTGTTTAGATGAATGTGTTATTCTGAGGGGGAACGTGTCTTTATTTGGATCAGAAACATGTGGATTTTGAAGTGTTTAATCCATTAATGCCCATGTCTGAAATGTTAAATGCCTTTTAGCCCATATTAGTCATGTGCTGCTTATTGGGTACACAACAACATTAAACACGCACTGTAATGTTATTGTGAATCCTTTAAAATGCCATTCATGCATTTTAATCAAACTTGTCTTTTCAAACCTGCTCTGATCACATGACCTGTGTTTCCACATTAAAGTACTATTAAGTATTTGCAGCATGATCAGTGGTAAAACATAGGAAATGTTTGGTGCAATGAAATTCCTAGTAGTGTTCTGTGCTGTTTTGTTGTAGCAGCTTTTTTAGTGGTGAAGGGTTCTTCAGTCCTAACAGCAAATATTCCTGTCATGATATACTGAGCTTTATGTGGACAGTTTGTTTTTAAATGATTAAAAATGTTACCCATGTATACTAGTGCTGAACAGTCCAAAACTTGGTCTGCTCAGAGCAGCTCGTTAAGTCGCTGGAGTCTGTCTTCCTCATGACCGCATTATGAACAGCAGTCCTGGAGTCTGAAACACTTGCCTGTAGCAGTGACCTTTTCATTTTTATCGCGAACAGTATGGGTGGACGATCTTCCCAGAAAAGTCAAATCTTAATCTTTTCAACACAATTGTAATCCACAAGCTGAGTTGAAGTTTTTCTTTCCAATTTTGAAATGTATTGATGAGAAGATCCAGACTGAACCAGGCCTATAGACTCCCCTGTTTGCACCTTTTTACGACGTGTTGCTGTAAATGTCTATCAAAATATCTATTAAAATCAGTTCAGCGTGATGTAATATCCAGCCTAACTGGCAAATAATTGGGGCTTTAATAATGCAGAGCTTATGAATTGACAGTCTGATGCATTTTGTGCTTAAGCCTGAAAAACTGTCTAGAAAAACTTTTGTTGTTAAAAAAAAAAAAAAAAATTGCAGTTAGGTATCCCCCACCCCCAAGTTGTCTAGCCCTAGTCCTAAACCATGTCCACAAGTGTTCTCCATCTTAATGAAGTGCTGGATGTGGTTGAAAAGTTTTACTAATCTAATTCTTTGCTATCCAATAGTCACCCAAATTATTTTCAAAGTTGGCCTAATAGCTGCTGTTTTTAAACTACAGAGTTTGGACTCCAAACATGTCTTTGCTGATCGCTTGTGGAGGGGGGGGTGCAAGGCACCTTTTTGTTTTTTGTTTTTTTTTGGCTCAGCTATTCATTTTGGTGCTGTATACGTTTGGCTGTTTCATAAGACTAACTTACTGACCTCATCGATAAGCCAGGTGTAGTTTTTGCAGTATTTATTGGCAGGCACTATTCTGCTCGGCTCAGTTCTGCTTGGCTCCAAATCACCCCAGCCCCAACCTCCCCCAACTCCCCCCTGCACTTCACCAGTGCAGAAATTGATTAGCGATGCCTGAGCATCAGTTACATCAGCACTTCTCTGTGGGAAGAAATGGCTCTTTGAGCTAATGCATCTACTGTACACTCTCCAAATTCAGCATGAGTTATTACACCTCCACTCCAGCCAAATGCACTTCAGCTGTTGGCTTACAGACTCTATCAAGACTAAAATCGCCAGTATTGTGAAATTCACTTAATAGCATCTCTGCAGCATTTTTATACTCTACATTTACTTAAATTAACCTGGCTGCCCCAATATTAAGCCCCATGGATCAGGAATGGAACAATTAGGTGTTGGCTATATTATTCCCAATTCACTTCTAATTTTTACACTCTTTAGTTTTAAGATGCCAGCAGTGGTTCAGAGCGAATGTGATGTGTAAATATTTGTTCCATTCTTTAAAAGCTGCCAGAGTTACTGTTGACCATGGTGGTGAATGAAACCAGATGTCTGGTCCCTTCTGAAACTCCCTCAAGTCCCTCAGGTTCTTTCATGACCAGGTTAAGAAGACGCCTGACGCCCGACACATTTTTTTTCACCAATTTGAACAAGATTTTGGCCTAACACTAAAACCATTCATAGTAGAGAGATACATGCAGGGCATGAAGGCAAATGTCACCCATACAAAACCTACTTATTTCAGATTTGCTGCCATTTTTCCGTCATCCATTTCGAATTCGGTTCACCAGACCGTAAGCATTATGACTTCCCTAGATCTAGTCTCCAAACCTTTGCTTTTCATTCCTGTTAGTCTAAGCCTTTTTACTGCTTCAGCTCAAAGAGAAAATAGTCTATAATAATGCAGTTTAAATTGTCTTATGGTGTTAAGTACTGAGAAATTTTAATAATGTAATTCTGCAGAGCTTGTGATTTGGCAAATTACAAATGGCACTTAAGCATCTAGTCAGAAAAATGTACTTTTTAAAAAAAAAAAAAAACAATTGGTCTTTGAAACTTAAAACTTAGTCACATTTTAGTTGCAGTTGAGAAAAAAAATCTGGTATTTTCCATGGTTTGCAAAATCCACTGTCCACGTGTTCGAACGTTTCTGAGAACGTCTGTATGTGTCAGACCCTTCGCACTATGGCAGGACATACAGATGCAGGAGGAGATGGGGAAATGGTACACGAAGTAACTGGTTTTGGATGCTGTTCTCTCAAACTGTAAAATGGCTTGTTACATACAGTATGGTGGATGTAAATATACTTAACTGGCCCACCAAAGTAAAGGCTAGGTGCGGGCAAAACTGGAATTGATGTAAACTTGTATTGTATTGACGGGCCTCCTTTTAACAAAAGTACTGGTAAACTGGTATGGATGGTGTCTCCCAGCACCGCACTCCGTGTTCTCAATTCCGTTATCAGACGAGGCGTCCTGTGGATTTTATCTCTGAAGTAGTGGTAGATTTGCCTTTGATTATCCTTGACAGCTCTACTGGGATTTTTGTGTCTTTCAGGAAATCGCCTTTTTTCTTTTTGCCTGAATTCCCTTTTGTTCCTTTTCGATTTGTGCATCATTGTATAGCATGAGTGGGAGATGAGAGCGGTTGTCTTGATGTATTATTGATCTTGAGCATTTTCGTTCTAAATAAAGTGCTCTGACTAAGTGTTTAAAATGCAGGGAGGAAGAACATGAGCGCAGAAGGGGTAGACAGAAAGAATGGAAGGTGGAGAGAAGAAAGAGTAGCGAGAGAGGTCAACAAAGCAGATAGAAAGCAGCGAAATGGAGATGCCGAAAGGGGTAGAGAGCGAGAAAGGATCGTGCGACTGCAGGGGAGGAGAGAAATGGAGAGGAAACAGAAATAAGGGAATGAGTAGAAAAGGAAGGGGAAGAGTGGAAAGAGAGGGTTGAGCAGAAAAGGGAAGATTGGGGACAAAGGAAGGAAAAGGGAAGACTGGGGATAAAATGATGGGGAAATACGTTGGAGAAAGTGGAGTTTGTGTTGTACAGAGCAGTCACAGAACTAGGTTAGCTTGCTGCTGGATTTTCATCCTGTTTGAGAGAGCCTGAGGTCCTGTGGCTGCTGTTTAGCCTAGTCGTTCACCCAGTTATTTTTACAGTGCTGTTATTCTTCAGTGTATTTTAAAGGCTCCATATTTTCCTCAGAGCCACACTTACAAAGCTTGTAGCTTTATTTACCAAAAAGACATTTTGCAACCTCTTTAGTCCCTGTTGTTGTAATAGGCTGTTTTTGGGACACTGCTTTTGATATGTAAATGACATTTATTCTGATTGGCATTAGCCTTCAGCTAATTGCTGTGGGTGAGCTTGCAATACTACAAACTGAAGCAGAGTTCTTTTCATATTGGGGCAGCTATTACCCTTGACTTTATTACCAAATTAACACACTAATCCAGACATTGGCTTTTCTTTTGGAATTATGTTTCTGCACCCATATGTGTGGTGTTTTCCACAACCCAAGGAATCCTGTCTGTCTTAGCCGCAGATGCTTCCTTTCATGTTTGCGCTATTGGGTGAGGTAAAACGATTACCTCTTACATTTTCAAACTGACCGTAAGAAACTTATGGGATTGAAAGTTGATTTGGTAGCCCGTCACTGATCAACTGACTTGTGACTGTCATTTGTGGAAGCACTTGGTGCTTTCACACAAGTTCACCCGTCAGTTCTAAGGACTCACTGCGAGGAACAACCCATTGGAGCACTCGTCTGAGGACTACACACCTTCAGGCGAGTGATGTAAGCTGTTAAAAGAACTATGAAATGGTTTCACTGGGCTGAAACTACCTATACTGGTTTTAAGGGCTATTGGTTTTGTTGAACTCTGGAGGATGGTACTGCAGTCATCAATAAATAGGATTCTCAGTCTCCATTTATTGCACAGAACAAGTTTAGATTGTGATTTTTGATCTAAAATGTTAAGACGGTGTGGGTTTAATGTTATTTATTTTTTCTAGTTTTTTAGTCTTATCTGCCAACAGGCTGACAGGTTTTTGTTTTGAACAAGCAGGAACTTGTCTGATGCTTCTGTCTTAGCAGTGTGTGCGCCTGCTTTTTTTTTTTTTGGAATGAAAGCCTACAGTAGTACTGGTGTGTTGTGAGCAAGATTGGATGTTCCTGTTCTAGTTTAAGATTTTTCATTGCTGACACACTCTCTCTCTCATCTCCCAAATGTAATATTCTGGTATTTTGTATGCAGATCCAGTTTGACAGCCATAGCTGAGTAGCAAATGGCAGCACGGAGAAGCTGTTAACCCAAGTGTTGGGTCTGTAGGCGTAAGATCATTTGGCAATCCTTTCTAGATTATTTTTGCCTTGCAGCTTGTTTTTAACACCCGTGGTGATGGCAAGAAGTGTGACTGTTTTCAAGCTTTTTGATTTGAACCACGCAGGTTTTAACCCTGACTGCGCTGCATCCTTCTGTTTAGTGATGGAATGGTAACCGTTCACTTACAATAGTCTTAGACTGTAACCAAGATGACGTTTAACTCCTAATTCATCCTTATTTGCCTTTATGTTAGGAAGAACCTGTTTGACAGCACAGCATTGCCCTCTGACTAAAATTCACAAACAGGTGCGCTTTGCAATATGTGCAAATAAAATTTTTATCTTAGTCAGAATATGAAGCCATTTAAATTAAAGCATTGATCTGTACCTTTTTTTTTAATCGTTCATATGGCTGAACAATAATCAGTTGTGTATCAAAATCAGTTAGGAACAGGTGCAAGTTTAAAAATGTCAGTTCAATATTAAAGCCAATATTAATTCAAGTTTAATAATGGAATGTAATGAAGTGAAAGTGACCATTTGTCATTGTGAACACTCAAGCACCACAACGAAATGGAACCTCTGCATTTAACCCAGCATTTAACCCATCACACGTGGAGCAGCAGGCAGCTATCAACAGTGCTCTGGGAGCAGTGTAGTGGGATGGTACCTTGCTCAAGGGTGCCTCAGTGGTGCCCGGCCTGGGATTCGAACCTGCGACCTTCAGATCTCAAAAGCAGCATCCTTATCACTAGGCCACCACTGCCCCTAATGCAGAGCTTGTGAACTGGTGGAGAGACACATTACCCTGATACTCAAGCCTCAAGTCTTTTTAATAATTTTTTTTATACCTTGATATTAGTGTTACATACCTGTGAGTGAAAGCACCTGTGTAGGACGGTCACTTGAGTAGTGCTGAGATGTTATAGCTTCAATATTTTAGCCAATCATGCTGCTTCTAGGTCCATGTATGTATTAAAATATTTGTTTTTATCTTTGAAGACAATTTTTTTCTTAGCAGTGATTTTTGGGACTTTAAATCTTCCATCAAAAGGCGTTCTTGTGGCCTAGACGTATCCATGTTACATTAGATATAGGCTGACCACAACCAAAATCATCTAATGTGCTAGCTGTAAACTAAAATGTCAGCGCTCCAGTGAAGTTCTAGCCACCATACATAGATTGTGATTGTATTGCTTCATGCCTTATGTATGGATGGTATAGATGGGTATTAGGGTTGTAAATCTCAAGTTTCAGTATGATTCGTTCCAATCATTTCATCTAACGATCTGGTCAATTTTCGATACCTTAAAATTTGCATGATTTTGTTCAACACTAGGGTCTGCAGTCAGTATGAAATATGATTGAATTTCGTACAATCTGTTACGTGTCCATTAACACTCACACATGCGTAAAAAATTGTGAACATTTTATTAAAGGTCAAATGCAGCAGTCTAGTCGTAAGCAAAAGCAGCTTCTCTGTACAAATTGCTGCTTGATGTAAAATTAGTTATTGAATGTACACGCACATTGATTTGTCACATTGTTTTATTGGATTGTGCACCATTTTGGTCAATGCATTGATTAATACATACCCATTGGGGCATAACAATGAGTCATGTATTTGTTTATTTTTTGTAATGTGGGGGGTTTTTGGGGTAAACTTCTCCCCATATTTAACATTCCTTTAAAACACGAGTATAGTGCCAAAAGTAATAAAACAGGAAGGACTTTGTGATTTTGAGGCCAAGTATGTTTACATACACACAATGGAGAACAGCTCCAGTCGGTAATGTTTGTACACTGTTCATCATTAATGTGCACGTAAACATGCTCACTTCACATACGTTGCTCCATCTGTATGTCACCTATTTAAAAACTGAGCAAGTTGTTGGAGCATTTGAGTCCCAGAGTGTTTTGATATTGTTCTTTGCTCTTCCATTGTGTTCTCACAGCGCTTGACTGTAATCCACTGGGACAGGGCTTAGTAGCGCGTCAAGTCTTAGACAGGCACATTTTACTGCTACGTCTAAATATAGAATATAGGTCTGCTGCAAACTTGACTCTGTTACGAAAGAACGAAACACAATTCGGAAACGTTCTGCTCCGCCTGAGAACAATGTGATGTGTTAATTGTAAAGGTCAGTCTTCACAATACTGATGTGGCACAATATGCAAGGGTTCAATATAACGGTCAGTATTTTAATTTTTTTATCTTTTCATTCTGTAATGTGAGCATCTTGACCAATCACAGATGTTCTAGTATCGTAATGGGACAAAGCGTTTAAATAATTTATAAATTAGGGCTGAACATTTTTTTTTAAATATCACAATTTGAAAGTGCAATCTGATTTGGTTTTAATAATGTAGAAGAGATTAGATATTAGAGTTCAGAATTGGCAGCCTGATGCATTAAATTTAATACTCCAGCCTCAAGTCGCGAAGAAAAAAAACAAACTAAGATTTACATTAAATTTGCATTAAAAATACAGGTTTTATAAAAAATATTTCGAAATTGTACATTGGAAAGCACAGATTCGGAATAATGGTTTTCTAGATCTTCTTAAATACACCATGCATAAGCTTATGATTTGTCAAATTGATATTTGATGTATTTATTTTCCTCTGGAAATGCATAATCTTTGTCTGATGCTGGGATACTGCTCTAAAATATCTACTTTTTTCCCTCCTTTATTGCTCTTATAACATATGAAAGTGAATGCTATATATTACTGCAGTCCAGGTAGATTTTCATGCCAATGTCTGACCCAACATTGCGATCAAGCCTCAAGGTTTTACTTAAGAAATGGATGTGCTGGTCTTTATGGCCTTGAAATAAATAAGTAGCTCATGTGACAAGTGGCAGCAATAGCTGAATGTTAGACTGTAATTTAAAAGCCCTTTATTTTACTCTCCTAATTTTACACACTTGCACTCTTGTGAGTAATCGTCAGCCTATTAAACACAAGTTACAAGCCAGGTCTATAAGGTTCTTCTCATCTAAGGGCTTTTAGTTTTCTTACTGTTGGAGTGGAATTTTTAAAGAATCCTTATTCAGAATTGGCAACACCACCCAGAACCCCCAATCTAAGCACTGATTCTCCACATGGTTGTGTGCTCAGTCCATTGCTGTTCACTTTGCTGACCTATGATTGTGCAGGAATGCACATCGAACTACAAGTTTGCCGATGGCACGACTGGTGAAGGACAACGAGTCCATTACTGGTGCAAAGTCAACAGCCTGTCTCTGAACATGGGTAAAATGGATAATTTTTAACAAAACCACAAGTGACTACTCTCTGCTACACACTGACTGCTCATGGAAGTTAAGAGTACCACATTCCTTAGTGTTCACCTGGCGAAGAACCTCACTTGGTTCCTCACTCCATTGTGAAGAAAGCCCAGCAGTGTCTCTAATTACTAAGAAGATTGAGGGGAAAAACCACCTTCCTCCTCTAATGCTCAACACCTACAGTAAGACTGTTGAGCATCCTGAAAAGCAGGATCCTTTTCACCGTTCTGTATTGTTTGCACGTTTGCAGACAATGCACTTTGTTGTCCTGTGGTTTTTTTTTGTAGTCCTGTGTTTTCATGTAGCACAGTGTTTCATTTTACAATGTACGGAGCTAACACTGATGTTTAAAAGCTGACTTTACTTGAGATGGGAGCAGGGCGATGGTCCAATTTGGTATTGGCCAGAACTCTGTTTCAAAAGAAGCATGGTGGTATCATTGACGGTCTCTACTGTCAGTCACTGTACAGTAGCTTTTTGCTTGCAGTTCACATACTGAAACTGCAGCATCTTTTCTTCAGGCTCCCCAGCTGTAACTGCTAATTTTGCGTTTGGTTTTGAATGTGTGCACTGCAGGGAAATGCTCTGTTCTAGACCCTCAGACATTTTTTTGCTTTAACACCAAATGCGGTGCCATTTGTGAGGTGGATTACAAGTCTTGCTGTCATGTAGGACTTCAGCAATTGTCAGAATGTAGGACAGTCTTCAGCAAGGACTCTGGCAAGATTTAATCATTAGTGTTTTTAAAATAAAGAAACTGGCCTTTTAGTTTTTACGTGGTGTGTTCAGGAGAAATGGAACAGAGTGCAGTTTTTGGGCATATGTGCTTGGCAACATGTGACAATTCGCAATGTGAATCATTTTAAAGACGTGCTACTAATGCTGCATTTAACAGCAGTGAGAAAAAACGGAGTTTAACTTATTCTTACATTGCACTAAATCCACTTATACAGGCCTCATTAGACTCCTGTAATGTACAGATGGTCATTGTTCAAAAACTGATGCTTAAAGTAAGCTGTGTATGATGCGCTGTATAATCGCCATGGTCATTCTAAGAGATGTACATTTGGGGAATCGCACCATAAAAGAAAAGCCATTTGTTTTTGGTGGCTAAAGAAATGACCAAACCAAAAATTTGCTGTTACATTGTCTGATACAAAGACAGAAGAGTCTGACTGGATTTTTGCTTACATAGTCAGCAGTGATGGGGAGGTTTAGGATGCAGATGTTAAAATCTGTTAGTGGCGTCTTCATAGTTTAGTTGATTTACTTAATGGAGACCTAAGTTTGAGTTCATTGCTGGCTTGTTGGATTACTCACTGTTTTATACTGAACTTTGTGTTTGAGCTCCTCATATCTTGAGGGATTCACCTAAAGCAGTTCGCTGGCCTGCTGTGTCGACCTGACCATAGAATTACAATTAAAATTACAGTCTGCGAGTGCGGTTTCCGAATTGCAAGGGCTGCCATTTTTAGTTCTATCCTTTTAATCGGCGGTTTTAATCGTTGAAGTTTTATAGAGATTATCTAATAATGCAGAGTTTGAATTGGCAGTCTAGCATGTGACAAGTTATCAAGCGTCATGTTTGAAATTTTAAGCCTTTAAGCCAATACATTTTCCTTCAGGATCTTTCTTTTTACACCTGTTTTTGAAACGTTAGTCTAATCTAAACATCTGTTTGATTACAGCTACCACCCCTAAACCACCTGAGCATCTGGTACCAATGTATTGTGGTTCCCTATTAGGAAGACTACATTATGCAAATGAGTCTCAACTTTTTCCTTTGTGGGTAAGCGGTGGGTGATATGGCGATGTTTTTAAATGAGAATCCCAAATGTCAGGATAAACAGGGTTAGTGATTCTCTCTGTAAGGAAATGCAGTCCTCTGTTCTGAGTACTGGCTAAATCCATGATGCTTATTGTATCTGTACAAAACCATATCTGATGTCCAGTTCACACTCAGTCTTTTTTTAAAGTACATTTTGATCACAGTAATAGGATGGTTTTAAACCGTGTAACTCCAAGGACAAACGGTGCCTTTTTAAATAAATTTCCACTCTGGACTCTTCTTTAGGCAAGTAAAGCCCCTTAGATATTTGTGACTCCTGTGACTCGAAGCTGGCGTTGAGTATTACTCAGTTCTGCTTTTTAGTAAAGTGCAACCCAGAGTAGTTCTGTCATTGAGGGAAATTCATTAAACTTAGAATTGAATGTTCTTACAAGTAGGACACGCCAGTCACTGCAAAAATGGTTGTGGGTGTCTTGTTTCTTATGCTTGCAAATTTCTGCTTATTTTTAAATAAGCACTGTCACCTACTGTGGCAGGGTGATGCGTGAGCTGCGGTGTTCTGACTTTCAACAAAACTGCAGGTTTGAAGGTTATTTCTGAATATTGCATTGAAATTGTTTTTCTTTTACAATTAATTTTTCATCACCTGGTTTATGGCTTTATTATTGGAGCCTGCTGTCTATCCACATCCTGTAGACCTACATTTAATGTGACTGGTATTTTTGAGGAAGGATGCTCTGATTCTAAGCTATGTTTAACTGAAGGTGAAAAGAAGTTGAGTGTGAGCCAATATTCACTCCCTCCTCCCTTAATGCTGCAGACCTAGTTGTGATTCCATGTTAGGTTCTGCATTACAATTGGCACTGTTTAGGTTAGTTTGATGGTACCTATGCTAATGCAGGCTCTGTAGGGAGGAGTATGTAGTATAACAACTGCAAGGATGGAGGCATGTGTACAGGTTGAGCGTCTTGACCAATCGCAGTTCCAGATGAGGGGTCTCTGGGTCTTAATTTATAGCCTGCTTTTCTAAGCATATTCTGGATATTAACCCATAGTCTTAGATCAAGTTAAACTGCTCACACCGATCAGGATTTCTTAAGCTGTGTTCTGATAGCTATCTGCACTCCCATGTATGTGTTGGTTTTTGATGTTAGATTTTTCAGCTTAATTTGGGGCTTTTGCACTTCTATAGATTTTGCGTCGCGCTCATTAAGGTTGTATAAGTGGTGAGATCCATCAAATGACTAATTTTCAGGTGTAATGTAAGAATACATTTGGTATGTGATGGTCTGAAAATGTTAGAATAAGGGGGCAGTGGCCAATGGCTACACACAATGTGAATGCTGCAGTGAGTCAAACACTAAGCTCCACCCACACATCTTTTAAATCATAGTTAAGATAAATAGTCTAGTGGTTAGTGAAGGCTAACCACTCATGTTGGCCAGATGTTGTCCTTTCTGTATGGAAAAGCAGTGGGTAGTATAACGGTTTGTCCTTTTGTGCACTAAAAAAGCTACTGTTTGTTGTTTTAATTCTATTTAAAAAAGGCTAGTTACCTGTACTGTGATTCCCAAAATGGTCAGAAATTCAGTGATCTTTTTGCCCCTACTGTTCAGAACTAGTGTGAAGTTTTCCTCACCTGTGTCTGCAGGCTCTTTTCGCAACCAGGCCCAGTGACATTTTGCAGTGTTAAATTTGTAATGGCTTCACAGCTGTAGACATCTAGTGTTGTAAATCTAGATGCTATTGTGTTTTTGCCGACTGTGCTTTCCCAAGGGCTGTTTGTGATTGCGCCGTTTGTACCTCCTTCTATGCGTCATGGCAGTTCTTAGCCAATTTAAGAATTTAGCATGAGACTGTACTTATAGCTACACGTGACTGCAATCACTGTGTAGGAGCTTGTTTAATGAGCAGCTGACTCCCTTAAACATGATTAAATTACGGTGCACCTCCATTGATGATGGCTTCTCAGAGAATGTAGTAACATACTGCTTTGTTTGGCCTGTTTGATGTTTGCGAGTATGTTGAACACAAACTGAAATACTGTACTGAAGTATATGCTGAAGTACTGTTTGATGTATAGTCAATGCTTTTGGCAGCTGTTGCAATGTCATACTGGGCATCGCAGCAGCAGTTTTTGAGGTTAGGCTAGAGGTTTTCTGTATTCAGAATGTATTTGTGTATCATGAATTTGGCTTCAGTTCTTGGCATCCCTATAATCTACATAATATCCCCAATAGTCAAGTCTATTTAAGATTAAGCTCCAGTTTGAGGCATAAGATGCTGGGGTCTGAACTTCTATCAGTTAGTTAAAGAAGCAAACAGGAGACCCCAAGCATGTCTAGGCTATTCAGCTTGATACTTGGCTGAATGAACACTTTTAATTGCCTTTTGATTTCTGCTTCCTACTGCTAGTGTGGACCAATGGAGTGGTTAAAAAAAAACAAACAAAAAAAAACAGCCAGGTTTTGGCCAAAAGTACTGTTCTGGTATCTTGGCCAGGCCAAAGATTTGACTGGTCTGCCAACCAACATTCCCTCTTCATCACTATCTAATTTATTTATTTGGGTGCTTTTTGTTTAGACCGAACAATGGCCAATATTGTGCTCTCTTTTCAATTTAAAGGTGAAATTAAATGTGGAGAAGAGTGAAGCAAGCATCCAAACACAACAGCTTTTTTTTTTTCTGGGGGGGGGGGGGGGGGGGGGGGGGGGGGGGGGGGGGGGGGGGGGGGGGGGGGGGGG
>JBBPDA010000081.1:778907-824362 GCA_037974385.1 Arnoldichthys spilopterus | reverse complement strand
AAAAACCCAAAAAAAAAAACCTTTTTTTTTCCCCCCCCCCCCCCCCCCCCCCCCCCTTCCCTCTTGCCTTGCAAAGCATTTTGTCTGGCTCAGTCAGTCCCCCAACCCCCCCACCCCCTTTCCTCGAGCTGCACTGAGCATTTTCATAGGCAAAAGATGCAGCCTCTGTGAAGTAAATTCAGAGATGGAGAATTAGATCGATGTGCCCCCTCACATCTGTCGGAGTTGATTAAATCAGCTAGCAAAAGATAAAAACTACTGCCAGCAATATCATGTGCTGCCTGTGTTTTTAGGACATCCACAACAACCCTAATGACTATTGTAGCTTTATGCTAATTGTTTTAAAAAGGCATGTTTTGTGTGTATGCTCATACATTTTGTATCTTTTAATGATGAATGAATGATTAAGTGATGAAAATAAGTGTTGTTTAAAATTGTTTGCTGGTCGATTGCTTCTGCTACATTGTTCCTGTTTACTTTGCCCTGAATGTTTCTATAGCTTTGACTTAATTTTCCTATTGGAATGATCAGTTTAGAAGGCAGTGGTGGCCTAGTGGTTAAATGCCAAGATCGTTTCGTTGTGCAACTTTGTGTGATTGTGTTCACAATGGCAAAATAAGTCCCTTTCAGACATATTAAGTTTTGAGAATGGGCCAAACGGACTAAACTCACTCCAGGGTAAATTGGAAAGATTTATAAAAGATTTCATCACACACTCACTCTCTCTTGAGAGTTTTTTTTTTCTGAAGATTAAACACTGCTGGCTGTGCAACCTGGTGACTTTTATAGCTGTCTAGAGCACACCTGACTGTATTTACCTGTTTGAGGAAAAATTAAGGCGTACTTTCTCCAAAATCTGCTGTCCCAGTTTCTCTCGGCTGTGACCTCCTCTATATTTATACACTTGTTTATGGATTGGTGAGAATATTTTGACTCAGTAATTTAGCATTTTCTGTCTTGCCCTGCTGCATCATTAATGATTTGGCTGCTGCTCCGGCAGGTTTTTTCTAATTTTTTTGTAAGCCATATCCTTGCCCCCCTTTGAGGTCCGCTTATGTTTGCATGTTTTAAAAATGATTTGATTTTTACAATTTTTTTTTTATTTCAACTTTTATCCCTAAGAATTAAATGGGTCTGGTTTTTATTCACTATTCTTTTAAGACTGATGCATGTAAATGAACCGTCCTCATGTGAAAACCTGTCTGGCCTAAAACCGTTTGAGTAAACAATGGTGAATGGTTTGGGTTGAACTGCTTTAATGCTTATATCCATATACTATTACTTATATAAATGGGATGTTTCTGGCAACTTCCATTTGGACTAAGGAGTGTGTAGTATTAAGTGTTTAAATGCAACATTAAGGAAGGAAAATGTTTTTTCATGCTGTGGCACTTTTTTTTAATGAACGGTATAGAATGTGTTGCTCTCTCTCTGTCTGCATGGCTCTATCCCAGTACCAAGAGAGAATCCACTCCCCCACTCCCCTCCCAGTGATGTGATCTACTCTGACTGTTTGACGTTTGTGTCCCTGTCAAATCTCTAACATGGTGTGCTCTCTCTGTGTCCACATTGCAGACGGCATCTCCAAACTAACATGGCAGTCAGGCTGTGTGATGTGGCTTCTCTGCTTAGAAGTGGCTCGTGGGCGGCAGAGCCTTGGACCGGGGTCTGTGGGACTTTATTTATTTATCTATCCATTTATTTATTACACATCTTCATATGCTATATGTCCAAAAAGACCCTTGAAGGTTCACTAATTGCTCACAAGGTGTTCAGTTGCACAAATGCACACAGCTTCTGTAATCTCCTTGGAGAAGCCCTGACCAATAGGATGGGCCACACTGGTTCACCCTGTCGGAGTTAGAGGGGTATAGAACAGTATTGGGCTGTGGTGTTCTCTGGAGTTGTGTGCTCAGTACATGACCCCAATAGTGATTCCTGATTGCAATCAGATCTTTACAGCAATGTTTCAACATCTAGTATAAAGCCTTCCCAGAAGACCAGGGGCTTTTACTGCTGTGGGGGTTGGGGCATACATTCTCCTATTAATACCTCCCAAATTCTGGAAAAAATCTGGATGAGCAGGTGTCTACAAGCTTTGGACATATAGTGTATCTTCTTTTGTCATTTTATTCACGGACAAATGTGGCAATTTCCTGTGGTGCTCGGGGGTGTCAATGTAGCACTTGTCTGGGTCTGTAATGTTCTTTCATGGCTAATGTTAGATTGCAAAACCTTCACGAAATGCTTAAAAATCCCATTCAACCAACGATTTTCCTACACAGTTGTCAAAATACCACATTTTGAACAAAGGTCATGCTCTTCGGATACGTCAGGTGAAGTTTTTGATGGGTAATGAAGTTTGGTACCACAGTGGCGCTTTGGGTTTGTTGGTTCAATCAAATTGGAATTGTCTGTCCTTTAAAGCTTGTTCTGTATAGCAGCAGTCGCTATGAACGTGCATTTGAGTGCTGAGCATGGAGAGTAAGTCTTTTGGCGGTTCCCAGAACATTTCTCTTGTTTACTATGCTTTTAATGTAATGAATAAACATTATAAACAATGCTTTAGATCAAGTTGAGGCTGTTTTTAATAAAGACTTAAATTTTTTCCACTATTGTCTCTTCAGCTTCTGAGTTTTGCTGCCATGCTGTGTTGGCCTTCGATTGTTGGGGTGGTCATGATAATTTCAAGTCCGTGTTTATGGAGAGTAAAAAGAGTCAGATGTATAATCAGGTTGATCTTTGTTGTAGCTTTCCCCGAGTATGCTCCAGTTTTTTTTTTTTTTTTTTTTTATAAAGTTCAGGCTTGTTGAAGGCTCTGGAGGCTGGACTTCTAATGCTAAAGGACTTTACAGAAGTAATGCTGTTAAATGGTTAAAGTTATGAGTGTACTAATTATTCTAAATGTGTAGAAGTGTTGTGGTGATTCAGTATTGTAATCTGTGCTGCTGCCTTTTGACCCAGCTGCGATTAGCTAATCAGTGTTCTGGATGTGGTTCTTTGATTCATTGCAGTGGTGGAAATTCTGTTTGTGTGGGATGTGGTTCGTGGGATATGGTGTCTCCCTACAGTGCTGACTGACTAAAAGCAACTTCATTTTAATCAGTTTTTATAGGGTCAGCTTGGCACAACTGACCATGTAATATCCGTTTTGAATAAACTTAGTCTGGTTAATCATAAAATGATGAAATATGAATTAAGTAGGGCTGAACAGTTAATCATTTAAAAACCAAAATCAGAGTGTTTTTACAATGCAATTTTTATTTGTATTGTATATTATGTAATACTGAGAATGTTTAATTGGGCGACATGTGCGTTTGTGTGTCCCATACATTTATTTTAAATAATTTTACACTGCTGAGCCTTTACGTTCCTGTTCTTGCTTTAGTTTAGGGGACATAGTTTAAACTTCCATTAAAAACTCTGATTTTATGCAAGCGGTGCTTAACCTTTAGTAAATATCACCGGTAATCACATGAGCACCCCATTAGAGTGGGTGGGTTTCTTATAGTGAAAATTTGCATTCTGGTCACTGTGGGCCACTAATGATTTTAAATGGGTAAATACAGTGTAAATGCTCTGCTGTATAGCCTATATTCACTTATGCTGGGAGCACCTACAGGTGAAATTGCTCATGATGGCATATAATGAGAGTTTGTGTTTTTCTGATCTCCCTCCCCCTCTTTTCGGAATGTTTAGCAGGTAATCGCTGCCATGGAAACACAGCTATCGAACGGGCCGACCTGCAACAACACGAGCAACGGGCCTGCTCCCATGTCCAACAACTGCACCTCACCTGTGGAGTCCACCGGCATGGAGGACAGTAAAACCAACCTCATAGTAAACTACCTTCCCCAGAACATGACCCAGGAGGAGCTGAAGAGCCTTTTTGGCAGCATCGGCGAGATTGAATCCTGTAAATTGGTACGAGACAAAATTACAGGTGAGCGAGCTGTTCTCCTTTCTGCTCTACAGTTACTTGCCTTACTCAGATTTATGTAGATTTGGTTTCAACTGTCTGGGCAGTTCTGCTGCTGATTTGAGAGAATCTGAGAAGCCAGGAGGTGGGAACAAAATCCGTACCAAAATGGACCACTTTTGGGTGTTTTTTTCTAGTAAGCTGTCCTGTCAGTTGTACACAACCTCTTGGTTTATCGCTAGACATTATTTTTATATTGAATAAAGCATTATGGTGCATTGATCTGAAAATGCTGTGAGCTGCTGTTTCGGAATGCTTTCTCACACAGACACATTCCAGTAACCTTCGTCAGATTATGTTGAATGTGATTGGTGAATATTTTATTCAGATATAGAAAGACGTTATTAATCCCAGAGGAAATTGTTGGACACGACTCAGAGCTGTTGTAACGTGCTGCTGCAAGGCTTGCGCCTGGGCATTTCTATGCCAGCTTAATATTTTAAGGAATTTTTGGAAAAACAGTCCTGTGAAGGTGATCCCTTAGCAGTTTTGGGTTAGTGAGGAAAAAAATGCCCAAATGTTATTGATTTATTAAAACACTTTAAAATACCTAGACAGCCAACCAAATCCATGCCCAGATTTCAAAACTGAGTTGAGGGGTGGGGATTTATCAGAGGGGTCACTTGATTTGAAAAATCTAATTTGTCAATTTCAGGGTTACTTTTTAGCCATGCAGCATTGTTTATATATTGAGATGGAAATTTTATTTATTTATTTTTTTAATTTGAATTTATTTGGCTCAATTTCCCCCCCCCCCCAGCAGTGGAGACTTCACTCTGCTCAGTATGATACATTTTGTGAAGAGGCAATTTTTAAAAATAAAATGGACTAAGTATTTACTCGTTAACTGGAGTCAGTTTGAAGAAATGGGGCCTATTTATTTTAGCGAGGATGTGGGGGGAAAATTTTCAAACCTGGTCCCATAATGTCATTCAACTTCTGTTTGGATCAGTTTGCAGTTTGAATGATGTGTCTGTGACCTTCTGATCTGAAGTTAAGCTTTAAATGTAAACAACTAGACAGGAATTTGCCAGATTCTCCTTCGTCGTACATTATGACTATGAACGATTGATTCGATCACTTTGAAATTGGACATGCACGCACAGGACACATGTGGGATGAACATAATAAAAATCGGAAGAGATCCTTAAAGTATTTTTGGATTTATTCAAAAGTAAAGAGGCTTTGAGGCAGGTTCCTCATTTTCTAACAAAAAATACAAACTAAACTCAGAATAAAATGTATAGTAAAATATTATTTTTAAAACTTTCTTCATGGTACATTTGTCTTGATCCATTTTCAATTGGAATGATGTTTCTGTGACCTTCTGATCTGAAGGTATGAAGCTTTAAAGACAAACTAGGCAGAAATAACCAAAACCACCCCCAGCGCAGAATAGGGTTAAAGGAGACTGTACCTGAAAGACCAGGAGAGCTACAATAATATTTTGGCAGAGGGTTGTTGAACATACCCTTTAGAACATTAGGACCATGCTCAGTGTTTTACACAGGGTCGTGTTTCTGTATCTGGTCTTCATACACACTGTTTAAGTTTTAGTATCATGCATGCGTAAATATTTAATGCTGTGTTCCCCTGGACCTTAAAGCTGGTGGTCTATGGCGAGCAGTGGGTATTAGCCGTTAAGGCAGATTAATATTGAAACTTTAGTTAGTTTGACACTGGCCTACATGGAAGCAGCTTGCTGCTGTGTTGCATAAGGTTTGTTTTAAAAAGCTTTTTATAGTAGAAGAAATGGAGGGGGAACCAAATTGAAAGTTTGCTTAAGAAGGGCATTAGCCCTCACACCACCATTCCCATTGTTTCTTTCGGTGACGCAGCCACATGCAATTTGTTCGCAGAACAGCAAACGGCTTAATGTAATTTTCTTTTACTTTGCTAACATCGCAAAGCGACCACCTAGTTTGTGTACTTTGTTTATTATTTCATTTCCTTTATGCATGCTTTTTAATCTAATGAAGAAATGCTCCAAGGTCTCGTTACAGTCCAATGGATGAACTCGATCGCTGCTTTTATCAACTAGACTGCTTTGAATAGCATTGGAACAGGAATACATTATGCAGTATAATATTCTTCCCTGCTGATTTGTTGGGGGGGGGGGCAGTGAGAGAATGATGGGCAATTTGCATTTGTTCAGCAGATGCTCTTATCCAGGGTCACTTAAGAGTTGACTGAAATATGCACTTCCTGTTTGAAATTGGCCTGCAAGCTCTGATTGGTTTGGCTATGAAGTGGCACAAAATGCACAATAGTATGGAAGAACCTGTTTTTTACCTGGCTGAAACGTGGCTGAAACGTGGTCAAATTTAAAGCATAAGCAAAATGGAGACATTCCTGCTTCAGCTGAGTAATCATCTCTTCCAGCCCATTTCAGTGGCTAACTGTAGTCTTTGCTTTTAACTTACAATTATAGGTTTAAGTCTCCTAAAATCTCCCTTATGTTAAATCCCCAGTGTTCCCCATTTTTAAAAAGCCCAATTAGTGTATTGGGGCCACTTCTTTAGTCGAGTAAGTGATGCACGAGAGGTGGCCTTAGCTGAGCAAAATGTTCTCATTATATGCTTTTTCTAAGTGAGGGCTATTATGAAACTTCCCCGCCAGCAAACCAGATTGGCTCCGTCCCCTTTAAAGAGCTGTTTAATTGTTAAATATCACTGGTTTTGAGACTTGCTTATTCGAATGCCCCCCACCCCCTCCCAGCATGCTACTAGCTGCGCTGCTGCGGCATGGTAACCCTAAGGGGGTCAACAGAGCAGAAATGGAACTGGCTCAGTAGGAGTCTGTGTGCATGAAGAGGTTGAGTGTGGTGGTTGAATTAGGGCTGCACAGCTTAGCACTTAGCACTATATTTCTGCATTGCTGATATTACACATGGCTGCAGTGTGCAAATTAGCTCTCTGACCAGTCTGTTTTTCCGTACAGTGCAAGACGAGTATTTTTCACCTTCCAATTTAGACCTAATTTTCAGTTATGACTGTACGAAGTCCCAGTAGGATACTGACTCTCTAAATAAGTGCCTGTAACACTTGATATTTATATTAGGGTTTTGGGGTGTCCGTGTGACCGTGACCTATTCCCACACAGGTGGTGACACGGTACCATCACGATATTCCGGTCAAGATACAGTGTCTTTGCTTGTCTGCTTTCAAATCAGTGTCCATGACACTGACTTTATTTGCAGTAGTCTTACAAAAGCGAATCTCAATGTGTCTCTTCCCTCCCTGGATAAATCAAGGTCTTGGTGGTGGTGATGGTTGCAGGTTGAAGTCCTGACCTGTGTACCACTGAGGTTCCCTTGTGCAATTTACGGCTCTTTGGGTGCTGTTGATGGCTGCCCACTGCTGTGGTTCCTTGCTCAATGATGGTACCTGGGTCGAGAGCTTAGAACCTGCAGCCTTCTTTTTACAAGGACAAGGTTCTAACCATTAGGCCACTACTGCCCACCAGTGTGAATACACAGTTTGTGAATACATTTGTGTATTTTGTTAGTAATTCTAAGATGCTCAGATTTTCTTTAATGTCTTTTTGGCTTTTTACAAGTGTGGACATGAAATCTGTCTTAAATTTAATTCATAATAGTTTTTTAAAGGTCCTAAAAAAGTCTTAAAGACTTGTTGAAACCTGCAGAAAGCGTGTTCATACATATTGGCTGTGTGTCTTCTTGTAAGGGTGTAGTATAGTTCAGTTTGCACATGAAGGTTTTTAGGTTGCTAGGTTAAGGCAGACACACATGTATTATCAGCTTGTTTGTTTGAGAGTGGGAAAGACTATTGCACTGTTACTGTGTATGTATCTGCAGATTCTTGCAGTTGCAGTCAGGCCAACCCTAGAATGATCTGATCGGTCCATAGATCCAACATTTTCCATAGCATTATGATTGCATTAAAGGTATTTTGTGCTGTTTGCTAGGAAAATTCATCAACATTTTAATGAGGGCTGTAATGTCAAATGAATAGTTAATTGTCCTTCTAGGTGCTTTCTTAAAAGGATGATGGCTTAAAGCTTCTCCATAAATATTTTACATCCTTTTATTATTTTTTTAAAAGCAGAAGCGTGATCACATACATGTTAGACCTGCTGTCGTCTTTGGCAGCTGAACACCTTGAGCAAATAAATTCTTAATATTCACAAATGTGGGATAACGTTGCTCAGTGTATAGAAAGCCGTTCAAGGGCTTAATCTGAAGGTCGGGATTTGGCTGCGCTGGCTGAGGAATGTTGCAGTCGGTTATAATTACCGAGGCATTGTGGTATTAAATAATGCAACGATATGAATTATAGACAAGGGGCATCCCGTCCTTAAGTTGGGCATGTGACCCTTTCACTGCAGCCACAGTCTTTATCCCCAGCATGCTGCTAAGGCAGACAGCGCTGCTGTAATACTGCTGGCATGTTTTCTACAGCAGAAATCGGATGCACTAGAGGGGCTTACACCTAGTCATAAGAGAGTTGGTTGTAACCATCTAGCCATAACATCAGCTGATTGTCCTCTGAATTTTCACAAAGACCAGATGTAAACTTTACACCTAACTGTAAGCAAGCTAGTTAATTGCTTTTTGGGTGGTATGGTGCGGGTGGCAGTACTTCAGGAGCCAGTTGTCCCATGTTAGCATTTAAAGGTTTTTTAAGGTTAAATAGACTGCTAATTTGTTTCACCATTGGTTAATATTGCATGTACTGTTGGTCGACAGTGCGCAAGTTAGCAGGATTAAGCATGTACATAGCAATAGAATCCATGGAACGAACCAAGGAATTGTATCCAAATGAACACTGGTTTACGTCCCTAGTTTTTCTTGTACTTTAACTTTTCTTCTGTTCCAAACTCTGAACATCTTCAGTACAGCTGGCGTTTTCATTCTGCAGCACCGAAGCACGACTATGTGCATCAGCGCACAAGCAAGTTAATGAAAGGCGCGGCCATGGATCGCTATTTCAAAATCAGGCCAGTAGGTTTTTGCTTTTTGTGTGTATTATGTGCCCCCATGTGTGTGCGCAGTTAGAACAGTAGGTGTGTAGGAGCTGTAATATTACATTAGTGACTCTGAGAGCTGAACTCTTATTTGATCTGAAAGTGTAGAAAGAGCAAGCGATGGCCTTGATGTTTTTCATTCGAGTCTTGTTGAACTGATGGGAATTTCACCTCTTCAAAGTCACTATTTTTTTCCCCCTCTTCATGTTTCTGTACTTGGAATACACACATCATGGTGGTGTGTTGGCTGTTCTATTCAATTAAACACCCTGTGCCAGGCACAAAACCTGTGGTGCAATAATAAACATTGACTGGTCCATATTACAAATGGAAAGGGCCTTCATAAATTGAAAAATGCTTTTGTTTGACTTTTTTTTTTCTTTTTTTTTAGCTGTTACTTGTGCCAGTGGGATTCTTTTAATAAATGTTTAAGTCAGATGATGTTGCTTATTCCAGTTCCACAAAATACACATTTCTGCAGTATAAACTATTAAGCCTGACCTTTTAGTATAGACTGGATCAAACTTCCACACCTGTACCTAAGAGGTACTTCACTGAGCTGTCTCTTCTGATTATTGCTGGATTGGTTTTTCATAATCCGTATCAATGTTTTTGTGAAGAAACGCTAGTCCGTCAGCCAAGTTTTCACTGGTCAATTACTTGCAGGAGAAAAAACTCCATTTGAGAGTTGTTGTTGAGCTGCTGTAAAATGAAGCATGGGTGCTTTTAAAAGGACTGCATATTGGGTAATGCAGTGCTGAAGTAGTAAGGGAGTTGACTGTGTGTAATGCTATGGATGGTGAATGCAAAAACTCCTTTTAAAAAGAAAACGTTCAAGTCAAAATGGTGCTAAAGCTTCATTCTTGTGCTTGTGGCCAGTGTGTGACTTTGAACATGCACATAGTCTTTTGTAAGACTAAGCAATATATGATAATTGTGGTCATCGTCTCAGTTTAATTCTGAGCATCATGGATTACGCTAGTACAAACATTTGTTGCACCAAAACAGGTGGCGCCACTCAATTATACATACGTTCCAGCGTATTGAAGTTTCCATCAAAGGGAATTTCTTGACGTTTTGTGATTATCTATATAGGCCTCTCGGAATTTGGGGGTGGGGGGTATATGGAAATGCAACGCCTACATGAAACTCTTGATTTTGTAATATTTCAGAGAATCCCAGTATTTTCCCTCCATGCCTGCTTTAAGGCATTCGACCCAGGGAAGTAGAGGTCTTCACAGGCCTGAGACTGAAGACTGAGACCAGACCCAGCCTGACTGCTACTGCTACATTTTGAAGCCCTAACCAGTTCCTTTAAACCTTTTCCAGCACTGTTCATGTTGCAGCTTGTGCTTTTTCATTGAATATTTTGCATGTTTTGCAGCAGTGTCCATTCTGTTCTTACTGATGAGACTCCTTTTGTAAACCAAGGTTGCTTGAGTGTGCAAGAAGTAAGTCAGTTCATCCTCATTGCTTACATAACCGCTTGCCTGCATAACTGCTGTTTCAAGGCTTTTTTTTTCCCTTTTCCCCAAGACCTAGATGCATTCTCCTTAGAATCATTCCAAGCTTGGCTGTTCCTTTTCACTTTTTCCTGTTTCATCTTATTTTTGGTGTTTCTATTTCTATAGCAGTTATTTTTAGTCTTGCTGACCTTTTTGCCCACATCTGTTCCTGCTTGTTTTTAATTTGCACATTTTACTCTTGAGCTCTGACTGCAAAGACTGAAGACTTGCTAGATTTTGTTTGTTTTTTTCCTCTCTCCCTCACTTTTGTGATGGCCCTGCTCCTAGCCCCACAGCGTCTGCAGTTCATTGTTGTAACACACCCCTTTAGATCTCCCACTTATCTGCGTAGCATTGCTCATAACAGGGGCGCCAATTACAGAGAAGGCAGATGCTTGGAGTGTCTCTCTGTGGGATGTATTCAGAAGAAATGTGTGTTCCTAAAGGCTAATTGGAGCTTTGCCTGTTGGTTTTGGTGCAAAATTGTGAATTGATTTTGAGAGTAGTGTTATGTAAGGGTGCGCCGATTATGGGAATTGTGGCCATGTCAGTGTTTCAAGTTTATGTACATACCTGAATATGTGGAAACTTTTTAAAATGAGGAGAGAAATCTGCCTGATAAAGCACTGCAGAGAAATTGGCGTATCCAGGCTCCTTCCATAAATGCATTGCGATGATGGACAAGCTTTACAGGACAACCGATGAAATCTAATATAAATAAAATCTAAAATAGTCTAGTAACCTAGTAAATAAAAAGAATTACTAGGTTTGCAAAATTCCAGGAATTTTCAAAGTTGGAAACTTTCCATGGGAATTAACAGGAATTTATGGGTATTAATGGGAATTTGAGAGTTAATGTGAATAAGCCAGAATTTTTGTTGCGTTTGGTTGGGAACATAAAATATAGTTGGTAAAAATGTATTGTAGCATAATCTTGGCTAAAATGGTCAGATTTAAAACAAATGCAGTTGAGTATCTATGGTATTTCTAAATCACAGGTGCACACCCCCTACACGCACTGTGCATCACATGCACAATGATTTCTAGAATTCTGAACTACTAAAGCTACTTTTTGAGCCCACAGCACAGATAGGCTATTGAATTGATGTTGGCGAGTGTCGACGTGTCTTCAAGGAGAGGTCAGAATTACACCGTAAAGTATTTTTAATAGTTTTATTTAACAGAGAAAGATGTCTATCTGGAGACAGGGTCCCCCCAAAGATTTGGGATCCCAAGTCAGAGACAGGCAAAGCAGGCAGAGGAAGCAGGCAGCAGTCTCAGGGCCTCAGAGCAAGTTCCCCTGAATCTACTCTGACAAATCACAAAAGGACTGACATTTATAGCAGATATCAAAAAAGTGTATGTGTCCTTACGATGGAACCAGTTTCAGCCAGTGACCTCAGTAGCAAAAAGTCTGGGTTCTGACGGAAGTGTCCTTGATGGGAGATTAATGTAGAAATAAAGCAAAGTTATGAGCGTTCAGTTAATCACTGTGTGTGAACCGTTTCACTATGTGTGTTAACTCACTATGAGTGTGTTAACCATTCCAGCCAGCTCATGCGTCAGAGGGCCTGAGGTGTCGAATAGTCTGGCCTTAATTGATGATTAGGCGCAGGAGACATGTAATTTGAAATCATCTCAGTTTGTGAGCGGTCAAAAAGACTCCTAGTTTGAGACCTTGGGCCTGAGTGTCCGAATTCAGGCCGAACACAACAGAATCCAGTCATGTCAGTTTTGATGACTTAATAGTAGATAATATTTGATCTATGGTGTTAGTTTAACTAGGAGCTATTAAATCTAAATGTGCTCATACAGTAGCTAGCTAACTGGCTCACTAGTTCTGTGCAACTGGCTGATGCCTGATGTTGCCATCCAGTCTGTACTGGAAGAGATTTTTTAATGTTCTCTGACCAACACGAAAGCATGACCTGAAAGCAGTCATTAATGAATTTTTGCACTTGTTACTGACTGCTGCAAACATGAAGATGACCTGGACACAAGAGGTGGAAACCTACTCTTAACCATTAGCTGTGCTGCCCACTTTTAATAATCTCCAATTTGTAATTGTTTCAAAAATCCTGACCTAAAATTCCCATGGAAAGTTTCTGGAAATTTACCGGGACTTTTCCACCCCTTTGCAACCCCCGTCTTTACACACAAACCTACATTTTGTTTTTTGGGTTTTTTTTTCTTGGTATGTGTAGATCAAAAGGAATGTTTTGTGTAATTAAGCTACCCAGTGAAGGTCCTAGCTAGTGTGGCACCCTGGGTGAAAGTTTTTTGGGGAATATTAAAATTGCAATCTTTAAGATTTTGTATATTTAAAGATCGTAAGTGAGGTGTTGCAGATTTGATTGATTTTATTTATTTATTTATTTATTGTAACTTTAATCTGAAGGTCTTTAATTCAGAAAAGTCTCAACATGGTATATTTAGGATTTGCTATCAAATGTATGTGTGATGCTGTCCAACATGGCTTGCAATGATGCGATTTAGGCCACACAATTTGGGCCATGATATGATATTGTGACTCTTCCATGTATAGGAGTCTCTGCAGCCGTCTCACCCACTCTGAAAGTACTGAAGTCCACAATGGCACTTGACATTCTTCTCTTGCAGAAACTGAAAGGAAGTCAGAGTACAAGTTTGTACCAAAATAAGAGCCTAGGGCTGTAATAACTGTAGTGAATGTACTGCAATGAAGGATAAAATATTAAATATCAATACTTGGTTCTGTTGTATTAACAATGCACTGAAAACACTGCTACACTACTGTTTTTTTTTTTTGTTTTTTTTTTTCCTTCTTCTTTCTTTCTTTTCCCACCTGTTGTGTGTGGGTGTAAAGTAAAAGTGACTATTTGTCATTGTAAACACACTCGAGCACCACAACGAAATGTAACCTCTGCATTTAACCCATCACACGTGCACACGTGGAGCAGCGCGCAGCTGCCAACAGCACCCGGGGAGCGTTGTAGGGGGACGGTACCTTGCTCAAAGGTACCTCCGTAGTGCCAGGGCCGGGACTCGAACCTGTGACCTTCAGGTCCCAAAGGCAGCGTCCTTACCACTAGGCCACCACTGCCCACATGAGACTGTACTGATGTTGCTTCTGTATCACTGTAGACTTTTAAGCGGTGTTTAGCTTCGCCGGTCCTAGCGATATCGGCTGAAGAGCAAGGTGAGCGCAAGAACTGTTGGTGGTAAAAGTGTAGGAGGGAGCAAACCGCTTCACAGATGAGTCACCAAAATGAACTTGTCTTAGATTAAGGATTCAAACTCTGATCTTTTAACGTTCCGCAGCAGGAACATTTTTAAGTTCGTCTTCGCATCGGTTCTAGATGGTTTGTAAAGCAGCATCTGCAAAAGCTGGTTTTAGATGGATTACTCTTAGGATTTGAGTATGTGTGTAAATCATTAAGCTCTGGAGGATGTGCGCTCCTGAGCAGGAGAGAGCAGTGGGCTTGCAGTGACTCATACTGTAAACATGTGATGTTTTTATTCCCTTTTACATAGAAAAGTAGTTACATGAAATGGAGTGGGATTGGAGGTGGGCGGTCTGGCTGGCTTACTTAAGTAACATCAGGTGCTGTTTTAGGCATATAACAATCGGGACCTATAGAAAAGCACCACAAAGTTTGTTCTACTTAATGAACTGTTCAGTATCCATATCCTTTCTGCCCTCTGCTTTTTAGCTTGGTTTGTAGGCTAAAACGTTTTAAGAAGGCTTGAGTGACCCACAATTCTGACTTTTCTTCATTGCTCAGCACCAAATCAGATGTGTTAAAAATATGCAGGAGTTTTCAGATTTTCTATTGGCCTTTATTGTTCAGCTTGAAATCCATTTTTCCTCCTTGCCAGTCTTAATGTGGTGTTGTGAAGCTTTTCTTGCTGCTTTAAAAAATGTGGTGATGCAGGTTTTGATAGCTGCACTGACTAATTTTATAAAAAAAAAAAAAGAGCATTTGACTTGTGTGTGTGTATATATATATATAAATAGTATATATATAAATATATATATATATATTATATATATAAAATAAATAAATAAAATAAAAAGCCATACTCCACATTCTTGGATTTCTTTTAAATTAATTAATTTATAATTATTATATGGACTTTAGTATGGTGGTGAAACAGCAGCCGAAGTAGGCAGAAGGCTTGTATGCTTATGTTTAGTTTTACCACAGAACAGGGAAGACTGGCGCAAATTAGAAGTAGTTGGTTTTCTGTTACCTGTGTTTTTGCATTAGTATTCCCTTTAGACCTGAAAGTTTAAACATTTTTGAGCATTTTGGGGAGGGGGGGTGACTGAAGTGAAGTTATAAATAAAATATATAAAATAAAAACTCCAATACAAGCTGTTAAAATGGCAAACAACATTTTTTTCAGTTACAGTGAGGATCAGGTTACTGGTTATGCTTGAATTTCCACTGTTAAACGTTGAGCGCCGCTACTCAAGTCAAATGCTCAATTAGATGCTGTAGAGCTGGAGATGAACAAGAATAGCTGCACAGCTAATCACCAAATCTATACAAATTGTGTTAACGTAAGTACTGTAGGCTCAGCCTTACATGATGCAAGCTCTTGTTTTGATTGCCAGGGTCTTGTGAATTGTTTGTGGAGCAATGAACCAGGGCCATCATGTTAGCAGTGGAATAAGAACCTGTTCATTTGGTGTAGAAACGTCTCTTAATGAAGGCCCTACCTTTTTTGGGGGGGTTATGGGAATTCTTTTCTCCATTTTTAAAATGGCATTGATTTTTGGGAGCACCGCTGAACTGCATCTACCCGAGAACAGGATTTCCAGCGTTGCTCTTTTTGGCAGAATTGATTCGACAGCGAGTCTGGCGGCATCAGTCTGAAATCACACCGTCTGTGGTAATCATTAGACGGGTTTATTCAGCGGAGGTGGCTCCGTGAACTTGACCCACAGAACTTGGCCTCAGCTTCTCCATGGCGTGGGAGGCGGTGAAAATTGCACCGCTAGCATGTGGTGGAAGGGAGTGGGTGTCGATCTTTATTTATTTATTTTACTTGGAGATTAAAATTGTTCAAGGGACCACATTTGATCTTCATTGTTCAGCTCAAGGGCCTGATGAGTCACAGCAGCAGTTTGGTTTCGCAGAGAAAAGGGAGTGTCTATTCAAAACTGAAGTCAGGCAAGATAAGCTGTTTTCCTTCTGTATTGCAACTTTATTGGGTATATTGCTTTCAAGTTTTGTTCCTTTAAAAATTTCTAGTGTATTAAAAGAATGACACTCTTCTATGATTCCAGTCGTCCTCTTAACAGTGTAGGGTTTGTTTGTTTGTTTAAGTTGAATTTGCCTCATTTGTTGTAAAGAAATGGATTCTCAGTGCATCACCAATTTTTGTTCCATAACATTTTATTTTCTTGCTTGGTCTCTCTCCAGGGCAGAGTCTGGGCTATGGTTTTGTGAACTACGTGGATCCTAAAGATGCAGAAAAAGCCATCAACACTCTAAATGGACTGAGGCTGCAGACCAAAACAATCAAGGTAAGGAAACAAGAGTTTAGATTGAATGGATCGATTGGTTTATGTAGTTATCTACACACTAGAGCAGCGCTGCTGGTCAGTTCACATTTGTGTAGCTGTTGTGTAATTGGGTGGTGAAATGAAGTGAGTCAGTATATTGTAACGAAGCAACGATCTTTTACTAAAATGTCCAGACTAAACGAATTTTGCTGTAATTAAGCTGTATTTCATGTAAAAAGTAGTGACTTTAATGAAGGTTTGGTTCCACCCACCCCTGACTCTGCTGTGTCCTGTCAATCAAGCTGGATTCCTTGATGATAAACTATTTGTATTGCACCTTTCACATGAGAAATGCTGCTCAAAGTGCTCAACAGTGAACTACATGATAAGAAAAGTGATCTAAGCAATAGAGCAAGGCATAAAACATTAAACTCAACAGGTAGGAAAAGAAATGTATGCATAAGTGCTTAAAATGAATACTAATGTTGGTAAATACAAACAAAACATTACATTATTATATAATTTAAGTAAAAGTAAGCATTAAAGTCAGACATAAATTAGGACCAAAGGTAAAAAATGTGAGGGGAATCAAATATAAGGGATGCACAATGATACCAAATATGATTCATATCTCATTTGGTAGAGAAACATCAGCATCATGGGGGGAGGGTCAGTGGCATTTAGACCCTGCATTTGTGCATTGCTGATCTTTTTCATTACATTTTTTCCTGCTACTTATTTTCTATTGTGACTGTAGTGTCAAGGAGTGAAACTAGTAAAACTAAGAATTAGTTTGTTGCACTGCAAAGCTCTGTAATGTTGGTAAAATGGGGGTAAATTTGTCAGTTATTGCATTTTTCACATGATCATGAGGTTTTTAATTCTGACTGGCAGTGTAACACACGCGATGGTGATTTAATGTTTATTGGTGTTTATTTGGCACTTTGCTAAAATTTAGCGAGACCTCCATTCTTGTCTGCTTTCTGTAATTTGTCTGGTAACCATGTGCAGGCACAGGCAGGTCATCTCTCCTGATGTATTTAGCGATGATTTCAAAACAAAGCAACTGGAGTTATGATGGGTACTGGTCATGTATTGATCGCAGCTTCTTGCGAGGATCCCATTTGGAGCTTTAATTAAAAGTGGGCGTTGTTATTGACTCTATCCTTCAGCTGAGATTGCAGAGCAGGGCCGTCGCGTGGCAGCGTTTAGCGTCTGCCAGCGCAATAATTAAATCTAAGCAGGAAAGCCTGCACTGTGTCATCCAGGCAGAGCTGCTGAGGAGGCAGAGAGAGGCTCTTTACTGTAGTGCTCTTTAGCCGGACTCCACACTTCACCGCCTGAACCGGTCCATTCTGTGTTCAGAGTTCTTCGATTGAGATGAAATCACTTTAGGAAATAAGTGCATTGTAAATCCTCCCGCGTTGCTGTAGGCCTTGTGGATGATCAGAATTGTGGTCTTTGAATTCAGTGTTGGTTTTTGGGATACAAGTGGCACAATTTGGCTTCACGGTTTTGGGGGAAGTGGGAGCACCACTCTACCCACTCAATCATTTGTGATTGTAGCACAAGTGTCTGTTCAACCTCCCTGCATTAGACTCTGGGGGGGCGTTCTTGCTTGTGGTCCAAACTAGATTTCGGTACACAATTTGGGTGCAAAAATAAACATTTTTAGCTACAATTTGACACTTGAGCCCTGCATAGATGGCATTAAATGGCCTGCAAAACCTGCAACTCTAAGTTTACACTGTAAAAACAAAGGTACTTAAATGCTTATAACATAAAACCCATAATACAGCAACAAATGCTTGTAAAGTTGCTGGTAGTTTCTTTTCCATTTGGAGCCCATTATGTATTAATCTGTGGAAAATTGCATTTGTATTGGACAATCCTAAACTAACTATTCGGGGAACCTTTTACTCAGTTTTAAGATCCTCAAGTTAATCTGCATCAGGCTGCTTCAAACCACTGACTTTGATTAACCTGTATAGTTCATTTCCATTACTCAAAAGGGGCTCGTACAGCGGCTGCAGGCTTACAGAGGATGTCTATTCATTCAGTTGTCTGTTAATGTACATGCATGCTTATGTATTACAAAGAGAATAGAAGAAGGAGCACAAGTGTTTTTTTTTTGTTTTTTTTTTAAGTAATTGAGATAAAAGCAGAGGCAACTGAATAACTCAAGGCAGTGGAAAACTGTGGTGCTTGTGCTGGCTAGTGTTCAGGACCTTGCAGAAGGTTGCAGGTTGAAGTCCTCACCTGGGTACCACTGAGGTTGCCTTGACCAATGTACCGTCCCACAACACGTGCTGTTAATAGCTGCCTGCTGTTCTGTGTGCCTGGTCACTGGTCTTAAATGTCGGTTCATAATGGTCTTAAAAAGGTCTTAAATGTACACATTTCACAGATAATACTGAGGAAAAAATCTTACATTCTTATCCAGTTTGTTTATTGAAGCTACCCATACTGTTGGTTAAATTGCCAAAAGCAGCTTAGCATATGCTCGTCCTTGGGGCTGTTTATGAGCAGAGGGATTTGGTTGGTGTTTCAGCAGCAACAGCTCACAGTTTGGAGAGGTGTTTCAGTCGTCAGCGTTACATAAATATCTCCATCTGTTCCCAAGCCTTCTCAATAGACAGTTGTTGGGTGTGATTGCATCGTTAGCTTGGAGACTAAAGTGAGAACAGTCTCTTATCAGCTGCTTTTGTGGCGGTGTCAAAGCGTTGTATGCGCCTGTTTAATCTCGAACAGTCTAAAGTCTGATTTGCAAAAGTTTGGGGTTGCTCAACTCCTTTTGGTGGAAGATGTAGAACTAGAGAGAATGAGAGATGCCTGACTGACGGTGTGCTAGTATTCAGGGCTTAATACTGCTCTGCTCCTTCATGGGAACCATGAAAAAGATTTAAAGTACCTTACAGTTTCTAAAGTAATCCAATTTTAGGCTTTTAAATGTTTAAATGTCCTAAATGATTGTAACGGGTCTTAAAAAAGGATTGAATTATGAATCTGTGTTTTTAAATGTGTTTTTGGAAAATTAGTATTGATCACACTAACTGCACAACAAACTATACAAACTGCAGCTTGGTCAGAATGTAACACTGCATGCTGTTTGGTGGGGGGTGAGAGGGGTCCCCATCTGAGATTTAAAAAATGTAGTTCTAGAACAGGGGTGTCAAACTCTGGTCCTGAAGGGCCAGTGTCCAGCACTTCTTTGTACTTTCCCTCCTTAAACACACTCACTAAACCTGACATCTAGCAGGTGAGTTGAATCAGGTATGTTTGAGCAGGGAAGTCACCAAGCTGTGCTGGACACCGGCCCTCCAGGACCAGAGTTTGACACCCCTGTTCTAGAAGAATGTTACATTTCTAATATGGCTAAGTGTAAGTTTAACAAGAGGTTTTGCTGGAGATGGTGTGTTTACTGCTTTGTTTACGCCTGCTGAAAATGAGACATCTGAAGCCAGCTGCATCTTCTGTAGGAAAACACTAAACCATTTTCATATTTTTGCCTCTTAAATCTGAAAAGGGTCTAAAATTATTCTATATTGGTTTTGAAGTCTTTTATTTAACTTGTTGAAACCTGCAGAAACCCTGCATGATGCCACCCTTCCTTTTCCAATACTAGTGTTGAAACTTTTGCAGAGACTTGTTCTAGACTTCAGCTTTGTGACCTCTGGTCTCAGACTTTGGACCCATGGTCCTTGACATTGATGGTCAAGTGTTCAGTGACATGGGGTTGAATCTATGAAGCTGCTGAGGTGTAAAAAGACAATTACTTCATTTTTAAGTCACACAGAGCTTCACAAGCAAATTCTGCGTCTTATAAATAAGACCCTACAGCACTGTGGGCTTTACTGTAACGCACACATTAAATCTGACTGAGATTCTGAAGATGATGTGAGCTCGTTTGGCAGTACTGCTCCTGATTCGATATTTCCCCTTTAAAATCTAGAGCGCTTTAAGGCAGCCTACGTTTTTAAGGTGCTCATCTCGAAGGGGAGAATTCAGTTACAAATGGCTGTCATGCTGGTGTAGGGTGCGGTTTTAGGATTGATTAGAGAATCAGGTTCCACCCACTCCCCCAACAACCAGTCTCTGATCAGTCATTTGCTGCTCATACAGGCCATTGGATTGGCACCATCTTTGACCATAAATAATGACAGATGAAGGACCAACCTGAACAGCATTTTTGGGCTTCAGATATTGTGCTTTTTTTAACTGTGTACTTGAATAATTGAACTTGAGGCAATTTTTGTTGCCTGTCCATGTGTGAAACAACTTTTTGTGACGTGAAATGCCATTTGTCATTGTGAACACACTCAAGCACCACAGTGAAATGTGACACCTGCATTTGAACCCATCACACGTGGAACAGTGGGCAGCCACCAACAGGGCCCAGGGAGCAGTGTAGCGGGATGGTACCTTGCTCAAGGGTACCTCAGTAGTGCCCGGGCCGGGACTCGAACCTGCGACCTTCTTGTATGTGTGGACTTTGGGAATGTCACTATTGATTTATGTAATCTAACGATTTTAATGAGTAATTGAAGCATCAACATTTACATGAACATGAACTCATGGCTTACATGAACAAGCACACGTCACACAGAACCTTTTAAAGAAAACCTGGAGGCAATGCTGCATGTGGGGTGCTTCTATAAGAACTTTTATAATTACTTGATTGGGGGAAAAAAAATCACATTAAAATTTACAGAAAATTAAAAGCAGTGTTTATCTGGCAATTTTAATAATGCATACAATTCATATTTTAAACTGGTTCTGCTCTCAGTAATTAAGTTTAACTGATTATCTGTAATGACCCTAATCAAGGCAACGCAAATTAAGATGTTTGTGGTCATAATAGAGACCAGGTGTTTCCCAGTGTGTGTTTAATCAAAAAGACGTGTCACAACCACAGTGTAATCACAGCATAATGGCGCATGTGTCAGTGTCCCTGTATTAACAAACCTGCATGTTTGCAGGTGTCGTATGCACGTCCCAGTTCGGCCTCCATCAGAGACGCTAACTTGTATGTGAGCGGCCTGCCGAAGACGATGACGCAGAAGGAGCTGGAACAGCTCTTCTCTCAGTACGGCCGCATCATCACCTCCCGCATCCTTGTTGACCAGGTCACCGGTGAGTTTGAGCCATCGTTTACTCATGTACTTCTGAGTTCAGCTTCTTACTAAATGCGGACATGGGTGTTCAGTTGCACACACTCCGTGTGTATCATTTCAATTAAAAACACAACTGGCTAATAGCATTTGATGCCCTGGAGTTCGGTGTGTCAAGCCTACAGTTACTGCAGACCAGCTAGAGTGGTATAACATCTGCACTACTTTGGGCTCTGGTGTTCTGGGGTGGTGAAGCTCCAGCCCATATCTTTTGTGACGAATTGGTGTGGCACTTGATGTAATCTACCTTTTACAGCAAAGTTCCAGTATCTAGTGTAAAGCTTTCTTGGATTTTGAACACACTGGAACGTTAAACACTGAACTGTCGAGCAGATTCAAATTCTCAACACAATTACAGAAGTTAATGTTGCTTGAGGATTTCAGTCGATAAGCCGTCTTTATACTCGGAGCGTTTATATTTTCACTTTTTCCCATTTGTCCATCCAGAGCTAGAAAAACAGTGGACATAAAGATATGCAGGAACTCCCAAAGCACAACACGTGTAAGCAATCCAGTTTCCAACTAGTGAAAAACCGCATGTCAGCACTTTTAATTGTTTTAGGTTGATTTCTGATTGAATTTGATAAAACTATGCTGGTGTCAAACACTCTTTTTGGACAGTTGCTCTTTATTTTCTCACTGGCTTAAAACTGCTGCTGTGAATCTGCTGCCCTGAAACAGTAGTCCTGAGGCTCTGCAGTCTCACAGACCGGTTCTAGAAGTGAAGTGAAAGGGACTGTCATTGTGAACACACTCAAGCACCACAACAAAATGCAACCTCTGCATTTAACCCATCACACGTGCACACGTGGAGCAAAGGGCAGCTATCAACAGCACCCGGGGAGCAGTGTAGCGAGACGGTACCTTGCTCAAGGGTACCTCAGTAGTCCTGGGCCGGGACTCGAACCTGAGCCCTTCAGGTCTCAAAGGCAGTGTCCTAACCACTATGCCACCACTGCCTGAATGTTGGTGTGGAATGTTGGAGCGCAAGCAAAACACCTCACAGCAACGGCGATAACTTTTCACTTCCCTGCTCAAGGCCTACAACTACAACACCAATGTTGTGGTTTGGTTTATGCGAATTACTCAGAGTAACCGGAAATTAATCATGGAAATAATTGTTTGCAGCCCCATAGCCTGACTTGGAGTAGAGCTTTGTGAATGCCCCGTTACTCATGTAGGGATTGTTTAAAGCAGTGTTTCTCAGGCTTATTTGTCCTGGGGACTGGTCATGTCCGGCTTTGGGGCTGGAGGCCCCCCCATGAGTATCCATATAGATACATAGATATTATTATTTATCATTATTATTTATTATCATTATTATTATTATTATTATTATTATTATTATTATTATTATTATTTATATTATTATTATTATTATTATTACTACTACTACTACTACTACTGTTATTACTATTAGTATTCGTAGTATTAGGGCTTATGCCTGTTTTAAGAGCAATATTATCCTGGAAGTCGGCATCTTTCGACAGACGCCTCCGAAAAAAAGAATCCAGACTCTCTTGCTTTGAACACGCCATGATTTATTGATCGCTCTCATAACGCGTGAAGTTGAGGGGCGGGCCGGGGCATGCAGTGACCGCAGCACTGAGATCAGACCTGATCTGACTGAATTTTGATTGGTGCAGAAGCGTGGCGCAGCGGACCGGCAGGAAGCCTCCCTATGGTGCTGGTCCACGGCCCATAGTTTGAGAAACGCTGGTTTAAAGCATTGTGCAGTAGAGCACGGTCAGAAGACACCATATTACTTTTTTACTTTTTTTAACAGTATGTTGTTAGTTTTTAAAGCCAGCTGTATGAATGTTAAGCATCTGTCCACACAGACGTCTCAATCGAGCATTTTTCTGTGGTGTCAGGTCACATGCTGTTAATTTAACTTTCTGGAGGACTGGAAATGTCCTATGATTCTTCAGTGAAGAGGGCAAACCCAGTAACAGTGGCGATGTTAACATATAAGAGGGTTTTTTTTAACACGTCATCAAGGTTCAGGCCTGATCCATATTTCACTAATACAGTGAAGGATGAAGCTCAAACCCACAGGTTAAACACACAGAATTACAGTCTGGATTGTCTGATTACTGCCCCCACAGGTAAACACACAGAATTACAGTCTGGATTGTCTGATTACTGCCCCCACAGGTTAAACACACAGAATTAGTCTGGATTGTCTGATTACTGCCCCCTACAGGTAAACACACAGAATTACAATCTGGATTGTCTGATTACTGCCCCCTACAGGTAAAGTGTTACAGTCTGGACTGCAAGTTGAAGTTAAACAGAAGAAAAGGAAAACAAATGTAACATATTGAAAATAATTGAACGTTGCTACAAAATGTGCACGTCCCTCAGAGCACATTCATTTATACATGATTTGAACGCTAGTGTGCATAAAGCCTACCTAGAATTCTGAAGACTTGTATTCTTGTATTTTTTTATTTAAGTTGTCATTTTGGGGATAATGGGGTAACACTTACCTTTTCCATCCTTTATACATGCAAGCGCACACCCCAGCCATTACAGTAACACCGTCTCTCTTATGCTGCTGAAACAGCTCTGACTGTGCTGCACTGTGTTCTGACGTCTTTCTATCAGTCAGTGTTCACTTTTTAAACCACAGTAGCTCTTCTGTGGGATCAGACAAGACGGGCTAGACTTCACTCCTCACGTGCATCAGTGAGTCTTGCTTGGTGTGTATATGCACATGACCTTCAGAATGAATTTTTATATGGACTGGTGAGTGAACAGTACTTTGAGACTTTTGTGTGCTCCTGAGGGAGAGTGTGTCTAAAGCATGAGCCCTACATCCTTTACACCGATAGGCTGCTTTCGTTTGATCACAGGGGCTTCCACAAAAGAGTGAACGTATATAGAGCATGTAACTGTAAAACTGACTAACAAATTTTAAAGGTGTGTGTGTGTGTAGTCTTAGTTCTTTTTAAACTAGGTTAATGCATTGCTAATGTAGCTCCACACTCAAGCGACTGAAACGCAGCAGAAGTGGCGATAACTCGGTCTCCTGCTGGAGGACGTTGGAGGTGCTGTTATTCGGTCCCAAAAAAGCAATTTTCACCACCCTCAGTCATAAATATGCATGGACAGATGAAATGTGAAATGGATTTTGGAGCGGAGAATGGCAGACTCAGTAATGAAACCCACCTTCTCTCTCTCTCTCTCCGCGCGCTCGATCTCGCTCTTCCTCCCCCTCTATCTTCTTACCCTGAGGTGCTGGTTTAATGCCTGTTTCACAGAGAGATTTAAGAAGAATTTGCAGTCAGTCTGATCTCCATTTCCAACATGCCAAATCTCCCCACCCCCAGCCCTTTCTTTTTCTCTGCTCTTCTTCCTCCTCATTCCTGCTTCTTCCCCTCTTTCACCTTCTCTCTCACACATGCCATTCTCCCCTTCTCTCCTGCTGTTTCTTGCTTGCTCTTTTTCTCATTTGCCTTCCATGGCTTTCAGTCTTTTTTCCACTCTGGGTTTTCTCTCCAACCCCACCCCCCAAATGTAAAAACTTGTAAACAGTCAGTGTCCTGACTCAGATTAGTCTGCTCCTCTGTGATCTTGTTCATGTATGAACTCTTCCGGTGTCGTTCTTCCAAACATTCTGCTATTAAGTGATACTGTTAACATGTAGAAAACGGGATTAGTAGAGAGCCTGAAAAAGTGGGAGAGTTTTAGTGGAAAATTCACTCTTAAGCTCTGTACACAAACCTCAGGGAATGGACTTTTGAAACGTTAAGAATGTCATAAAAACCTGCTGCCCACACTGGACAGTGTTGTAAAAAAAATGGTTTATCTGCCTTGTGATTCCTTTACGTATGCAAAAATACACTGCACTAAGGATAACCTGATCATGAGGCCCTGTCCATGCCTGAGTCAAGTGTTTTTGTGATATTTATGGCGTTGTGATGGGGAAGAAATGCTGATGGTTTTTTTGCATATTGGAGCAAATCGGACCATCCACACAGGTTTTCAGGACTCTTGTTCCGTTAGATGCAGGAACGATGGCATCAGAAGTTGCGCAGTTTTTTTTCCCGCCGTCAGTTTCTGCCAAAATCCTAATAACCACAAAAGAAAACGCCTTTAGCTTGGAGGACCATATTTATCCCATGATTCTTCAAACACAATGACATGCATAGTGTGAACCAAGTAGCAACAGTGATGGTTTTGCCATATCAGGAAGATTTTTAACAAGGTCAAGGTTCAGGTCTAAATAAAGACACTGATCCATATTTCACTAATACAATGAAGGATGAAGCTCAAACCCCACAGGTTAAATCACACACTGATGGGTCTGATTACTGCCCCCCACAGGCAAACACCCAGAATTACAGTCTGGGCTGCAGGTTGGAGTTAACATAACGTCATACTGAAGTTGATCAAACGCCGCTACAAAACACAGATGAGCTCAGAGCACATTCATTTAGATTTGAACGCCCGTGTGGACTAAGCCTAACTGTTATTGAGAATACTACAGTTTTAATAAGACAAACTGAATAATTTGTCTCCGTCAGGCCAAGATCAGATAGAGGAGTAAATAATGTTATCTTTTCAAAAAGGTTGAAGCTACTTTGACTTCAATTGTAACTTAATACAGTGGACATAACAGGGCGTGTATAAAATACTAAGCAGTTATTTTAAAAAAACACCCGAACTCCCAATAGAGGCTGTTTGCCTTTAGCACCACAGTCACACAATGGTAAATAATCACCATTTAAGTAGAAAAGCGCTTTTTTAAGTTCTGCTGGGGTTTTTTTTCAATTGTATTGACTTGTTGATTGGTAAAGTGGAGAAATATTTGTAAGTAACACTTTGCAAATCTGGCTTTTAAAACAGAATGTATTCATTTAAGTGTCATTTATTTAACTCTAGCTCAGTGTGTTTCTAACTATAGGATTTTGACTGTGTCCAGGTGTGTCCCGAGGTGTGGGTTTTATCCGCTTTGACCGGCGGGTGGAGGCAGAGGAGGCAATAAAGGGTCTGAATGGGCAGAAACCACCTGGCGCCACAGAGCCCATCACGGTCAAATTTGCCAATAACCCGAGCCAGAAGACCAGCCAGGCTCTGCTGTCTCAGCTCTACCAGAGTCCAAACAGGAGGTACCCCGGACCTCTCGCCCAGCAGGCCCAGAGATTCAGGTAACCGGAAACTCATGGTTATGGAGGGTGGGAATTTGGTAAAATTTTGTGCCTGGATGTCAGTGTCAATCTCTGAAGGATACTTTAAGCCACAACTTTTACTTTGTAAAGCAAGAGGCCAAAGTACAAATAAGTGAGACTTTTGTTCATTATTAAATGACCTCAACCAACAGGTGAGACTCAATTACATTTTCTACCAAGTGAGCTTATTGATGCTCATTGATGTCAGGACACGACTGAATTGTTGGTTGTGAAATATTTTTGATAAAACTAATTTTGATACACAGCTGCTATTTTTTTGTGCTGCACCTTTACTTAATATACATGTAGCTTCCATTAAAGTGATTCATCACTAGATACGTTTGATTTTGGAATAGTAAACTAACTTGTTGGCCAAAATATTTAATATCATCCCACCTTTTGGAAAAAGTCTAGTTCTGTATTTTTGCTTCCTAAATTCTACTAATTGTATACTAGCTGCATTTGCATATTGCATATGTTTTTAAAAGTAGCTTTAAATGAAACCAAAAGAATCGTGATCATCCTTGAGAGTTAAACTACTACTGTGTAATGTACTTTGTAATGTACCAGGAGAGCATAAAACTCTCAAATGTGTTTGCATTAATGTTGCATAGTCTTTTGTTCAGTAATTATTACTGCATCCTGTTGTAAGAACTGCCGGACTGATTGTCTCTTATTTCAGGTTGGACAACCTGCTGAACATGGCTTATGGAGTGAAAAGGTAAATTATTTTAAATAAGGAGTATTATCAGAATCCTTTTTTTTTCTTTTTCCTTTTTTTTCTTTTTCCTTTTTTCCTTCAGTCTTTTATTTATTTGTTTATTTTGTTTATTTTATTTATATATAATGCTAAGACATTTTGGGTGTGTTGGCATGCCCTGTAGAGGTCGTTTCATTTCCGAAATAAACTAGACTACTAAAAAAAATTAACCTTAAACAAAAAGGTGTTAACAAGAGCCCGAGGATTCAGACAGATGATGCTGTTTCTGTAACTGTTTTCGAATGGAGTTCAAAATTTTCACTTGGTCACTTTCATCTGCCTGCTGGTGGCAGCAGAAGGGCTTCTAGTCAGGTCACTCTTACCCATCTCTGGCTCCCCTGGCACCCACCTCCCCATCAACTCCACATTGTGGAGTCCTAATAATATGTATGCCATAATATTGCATTATGGTAATGAATATGGTCAGGCTACATGGACATTTAATATTCTTAAAACAGGTTTTTCACTGCTAACAGACATACATTTGTCAGACTGGTTTAAACATTCTTTTCAGCTGCTCACAATCAGCCCATGAAGCAACTGTGGCTAGGTTAACTTGCTAACTTAACTGCTCAGACTGACATTTTACTTTGTTAACATTATAAAAAGTTACACTACTCACACAGCCCCTCCAGTGAAAATGAACACCGTTAAAAGCAACAAGTTTCTACTTTTTTTTTAATTCAACTTCCCAAATTTAGTAGAATTTTATTAAAATTAAAGTTTAGTAATTTAGCGTGGTACAACAGTCGCACAGTCACTCTCCTCTCTCCCCTGCTGGAAGACATTATATTTGTCTCCCACCAATTAAGATGTCTGGGGCATCTTTTGAGAGTGCACGTTAATCTGTTACAGAATAATTTCAGTGATTTCGCAACACCTGTAAATGAAACTTGGATTGAATCCTAGGTGTTTGAGTCTCTGATGTCAGTCATAACTGAAGGACCGGTCACACTCCTAGTGTAGCTTTAGTAAAGCAAAATGGATCGGTCTCTCTCTTTCTTACGCTCTGCCTCCGTGTCCTCCTCCGTCGCTGTCTGTGCCGCGGTCACGCCGTCTGTTTCTTTTTTTTTTTATTTTCTGTCTCTTACCGTCTGTCTGTCTCGCGCTCTGTCTGTCTCGCGCTCTGTCTGTCTCGCGCTCTGTCTGTCTCGCGCTCTGTCTGTCTCGCGCTCTGTCTGTCTCGCGCTCTGTCTGTCCCGCGCGCTCTCATTCTCTTTTTTTTTTTGTGTGTATATCTGTCAGGATGCGAAACTCTGACAAGTGTGTGATCTAATCAGAAACCTGGTGAAATAATTCATGGTCTTCCATACCAGACTTAAACCAAACACACACTCTTCTTTATATTTGGCAGAATACTTAACCAATCAGTAGTTTGTTTTTGAATGTCTCAGTAGTATTCCAGTAGGAGATCATAGTGCATCTGAGCTGTTTGCCAACTGCCTTTATACTACAACTTGTACACTTATTTTGCACCGGGTGTATTGAGGTGGACAAAGGGGGAATATATTTTAAGATGAGGAGAATGTCCCTAAACCAGTTCCATTTCATTTTAGTGACTTTTTGATTATATAAAAATCACAACCATGACTGAACCTTACAGGTTGTTTTTTTGGCAGTAGTATTAAGCCTAGTCCTGCACAACAACACTTTTAAAAAGTAAATTCTCTGCTGAAAGAAAAATGTCCCGGTTTAATCCCTGACTCACGCTGTGAACTGTTCTCACTGGGTTTTGCATATTACAACAGCGTGCAATGCTTACAATGCTCGTCCCATGATGTTTGTGCTTCTTTGCTCCTTGGCCTCGATCCCACACTGTAATTTGTTTTTACAGTCGATTTTCTCCCATGGCCATTGATGGGGTAACCAGCTTGGCAGGCATCAACATCCCAGGGCATGCGGGAACGGGCTGGTGCATATTCGTCTACAACCTGGCGCCCGATGCCGACGAAAGCATCCTGTGGCAAATGTTTGGCCCGTTCGGTGCCGTGACGAACGTGAAGGTCATTCGCGACTTCAACACAAACAAGTGCAAAGGGTTCGGCTTCGTCACCATGACTAACTACGACGAGGCGGCCATGGCTATCGCCAGCCTGAACGGATACCGCCTCGGGGATCGAGTGTTGCAAGTCTCGTTCAAAACCAACAAAACGCACAAAGCTTAATCCACAGCAACCAACGTTTGATTGTAGAGAATTGTGGGATGGGAAGGCGGGGCTGGGATGGGGGAGAGAAATTTAAATGTAAGAAACTTTCTACACACAAATGAACAAAATCACTTTTGCAAATCAGTGTTCTAGAAGAAAATGTTATTTAGTATCCAGTGTGAATTAGGTTTGTTTTTGTTTGTTTGGTTTTGCCCGGTTTTTCTTTGCCAATCTTTAGGGGGAAAAAAACGGTTGATTAATAGCATGCATGAGTGGCATTTGTGCCAGTCTTGTTAGGCCCCTCCCTTTGCCCCACCCCCTCTTTTTTTGAAATGATTTCCCTGAGTTAGTTTCATGCGTGTAACCGTGTTAAACAATTTCTTCAGTGTATGTTGATTTGAGGAAAGGTTTTGTTTGGCGTATTCTCAGTTAGTCGTTACTCATTGTTAAATTAATTGAGGAGAAAAAGTCGAAAAAAAAAGATAAAAAAATTCTTAAAGCGGTACCTTGCCAAAGAGCTACGAACCTCTTTGAAGTGGGTTTAAAAAGCGTCTATTTTTATAAAAAGAGGAGAAAAACATTTGGAGAAACTTTTTACTGGACATGGAACAAATATTTTGACTTGGATACTTTGAGAAACTTATCTTCATATGACACCCTGTGAGCTTTTGAGACTTTACCAGGAAGTTTGCAGAGATCGAAATTTCTGGAAAGATTTATGATGACAAAGATACCTTTTGCGATCTTTGTATTAACCTTTAGATTCTAGCGCCAGTGGCTCTGGTTTCATATGTATAAAAAACAAAAATAAAAATACAAAAAAATTGTCTATCTGGAGGGCCATCAGAGATGCTTAGACCAGGCTTTCAGATTAAGATTTTTTTCTTTTTCTTTTTTTTTTTTTTCCGAAATGTGGGCAGATACAGAGGTTTTATTCCAAGTATGTGCATGCAGAGTTCCATCGAGGGAACCTTTTAGGCAGTGAGCGGTGAAAAATCTGTTCTTCCTTGAGGATTCCCTTCAGACGAAGCTCCCATGGTGTTTTGTGCTGTGTTTAGTAAATGAAACACTTTTGTCTTTGTTACAATTAGACAAAGGTTTACCTGCTCTGAGCAATGGAGAAAACGGGCCGAGGAAGCCTGTGAGAGAAGCAAAATCTACTTTCAGAATGAAGTGATAAGGGAGATGATCTCCCAGTGTTAACCTTACTGTAAATAAGTACTTTAAGTTGGGTAATGTTTGTTTTTCCCTCCACTTTAATGTTTTTTTCCCTCATTACAAGTACATATGGTATGTATTTAAATTGCCTTATTTTTGTTTGAGAGAGTTGTTTACATTGAGTTCCTGTCATTTGGACATGCTTTATTGTATGCTATTAGTTGGTGGTTTTGTCTGTAGATAGTCTTGCTTCTGCGATTTTTCAAAATTATATGCGATTGAGCTTTCTTTTTTTTTTATTTCTTTTTTTTTTACACACAAATATATATATCGAAAACATAAACAAATATATTTGTGGTAAAGCTTGATGCGCCACAGTTTGGAACAAAGCTACTTGTTTTAGTTAATTCACACTATACATAATGCATATAACCTGTTTTAAAAATTGAAAAGCCGCATAAAAACAAGTGTATATTGCTTATTTTACACAAGGGGAGGCTGGTGAGGCTTTTCCGGTACCGTAGCAACAGGAAAAAGGCCCTTTTCAATGCAACAAGTGTTGCTCCAGTTAACCTGTGGGCCTCTATATGCCGGATGTTTTGCTAGGCATTAATCGGAGAGCGGTTCAGGCTCCCCCGTATGTACGGCAGTGTTGCTATGCATTATATTTATTGTTGTAATTGCGCTTAGTTTCTTTTTTTTTCCTTTTTTTTCTTTTTTAATTGGGGATATTTTCTTCTTTTTTTGGTTTAACCTCAGTATAGATGAACTGTGACTTTTTGCTGCTCAGGGACAGGGAGCAGTTAAATGCTAGTTTGGTTGATGTTTGGGGTCTTCAGTCATCTTAACGTCTGATGGCATGTAAAACCGTGCAAGCGTGCTGCTAAGACTAGCGGTCTTGTACACTGGATTCAGCATAAAGCCAAAATCTCAAGGCTCTAAGATTGTACACTTTGATCACATGGAAAAACTGGCTCTCAGTCCCCTCTGTAGTCACAGTTCTGCTGTAGTGTGTGGATGATTATTTATTTAAAATTGTACAGTATGACCTTGTTCACGGCCGTTTTTGGGGTATAGAATATATCTTTTTGTTGAGTATTTAAAAAAAAAAAAGGTATCAGAAGATGTACATGTTTTCTTTGTGTTTTGAATACTTTGTATTTTTTCAAGTTCAGTACATCAATAAAGAAGTTGAAGGGAGCTGTGACCGATCTGCTTCTGTCTGTCGTGATTTATTACTAAGCTTTACACATTTAGGCTCTAGTGTGTGGTTTTTTGGGGGTTTTTTCCAGCTCAAATAGCATAGGCTCAATGAACAAAACCCTCAAAACAGGTCAGGAACACAAACTCTACCATAAAGCAAGTTCTGTTCGCACATGACATGTTTTAGAAATTTTAGACTGTTGAAAGACCATAGAGGTCACTTTCCCCACCTGAACACGTCCTCTCATTTAAGTGCCAAAAACTTAACATGGCTGTGAGAGGAACTTTGAAACTGGTCATAAAAACAAATTATCTTAAAGGCAGTTTGGCTCTACAGCAATTCTTACTACTTACTGAAGAACCAATGGGCCATGGAGACTAACGTTGTCCCGAATCACCTCACATTTGAGGGCCTTAAGGTTTTCACACCCGCCATCCAAGACTGTCTTAAAATGTCTAAAATTTCAATTTGGGCCTCAAGTCTTAAAAACATTAGGGTTTTATGCACTACGTCTTAAATGTCATTGTGAAATTGATGCCACTTGCATAATAGTTTTTTTTTTTTTTTGGGGGGGTTAAAGTCCTGACCTGTGTACCACTGAGGTTCCCTTGACCAAGGTACTGTTCCCTGGGTGCTGTTGATGGCTGCCCAATTTTCCATATGTGGTACCTTGCTCAATTATGGTACCTGGGTCGAGACTTGAACCTGCAGCCTTTTGTTCACAAGGGCAAGGTTCTAACCATTAGGCTGCTACTGCCCACCAGTGTAAACACAGTTTGGAAAATGTGAATAAATTTATTTTGTTAGTAATTCTAAGACTCTTGCATTTTCTTTTGTGTCGTTTCTACTTTTTAGCAGTGTGGACATGAAATCGTCTTAAATGTCATTCATAGCGGTCTTAAAAAGGTCACAAATCCTACATTTGACTTGTTGAAACCTGCAGAAACCCTGACCACGGTGACTAGAGGAATATCGACAAAAACATCCTTAGCTTTGGGTTTGTATGTTAAAAATGGAATTTTTTGGCCAAAAAAAGTTATTGAATGAATTTATTGGAGAATTACAAGCAATTTGAACATTCCTAAACCGATTCTGTTGAATTACTGCCTTCAGATTGACGTCATAATCCCTTGAGGCGTTTTTGAACCCCAACTGTAAAGAGATGTATGCACAGCCGCACATCTGTCTGCTGGAAGGAAAAAGGGGCTTGATTGGCTTACTCTGAAACTTGTGCTCCTTCTCCATTCTACTCATTGTTCTACGCATTTGCTTGGCAGGAATGGGCCATTAAGCCCCTGCTGCTCTATGAGCTGTTTCAGCAGTTCTTCTTTTATGGCCAATTCGGAGACCAGGGCACAAATAGGTTTGCAATAACAGTTGTTTCTTTCCTTTACAGTGAGGTAGCAGCTCTGTGTTTTGATTATGAATTGTGTTCAAAGTGCACTTGTGCAAACACTCAGTAATGCTAAGCGCTGTGTTTAATGCCTCTACTGTAGTGATGTAGTGAGTAGTTTGGAGAAAATGTTTATTTACACTGTCACATCATTTATATGTTTGGTGTCTGAGGTTTGCTTTTTCTGTATTGCTTGGGAGCCACAAGGCTAACAGTGTTAATATAATCATGCATTGTAAAACATACTGTAAAAATAATTCCAGGTTATATTAATCCTGCACAATAAAACATACTGTAGAACTAATCCCAGGTTATATTAATCCTGCATTGTATAACATACTGTAGAACTAATCCCAGGTTATATAAATCCTGCACTATCAAACATACTGTAGAAATAATAACAGGTTATATTAATCCTGCATTGTAAAACATACTGTAGAACCAATCTCAGGTTATATAAATCCTGCTCTATAAAACATTGTAGAAATAATCCCAGGTTATATTAATCCTGCATTTTAAACCATACTGTAGAACTAATCTCAGGTTATATTAATCCTGCATTTTAAACCATACTGTAGAACTAATCCCAGGTTATATTAATCCTGCATTGTAAAACATACTGTAGAACTAATCCCAGGTTATATTAATCCTGCATTGTAAAACATACTGTAGGACTTATCACATGTTATATTAATCCCGCACTATAAAACATACTGTAAAACTAATCCCAGGTTAAATTAATCCTGCACTATAAAACATACTGTAGAACTAATCCCAGGTTATATTAATACTGCTCTATAAAACATACTGTAGAACTAATCCCAGGTTATATTAATACTGCTCTATAAAACATACTGTAGAACTAATCCCAGGTTAAATTAATCCTGCACTATAAAACATACTGTAGAACTAATCCCAGGTTAAATTAATCCTGCACTATAAAACATACTGTAGAACTAATCTCAGGTTATATTAATCCTGTATTGTAAAACATACTGTAGAACTAATCTCAGGTTAAATTAATCCTGCTCTATAAAACAAACTGTAGAAATAATCTCAGGTTATATTAATCCTGCATTGTAAAACATACTGTAGACCAGCGCTTCTCAAACTTATTTGTCCTGGGGACCAGTGATATCAGGCTTTGGGGCTGCAGGGCCCTGCATAAACGACACAGATGCATATCCACATAGACAGATAGATCACACCACTACTGTTATTACTATATTAGGCATAAGCCTTAATAATACTATGTAAGAACAATATTATCCTGGAAGTAAGCATCATTTGATGGAAGCTTCCGAAAGAAAGAATCCAGACTTGCTTGCTTTGAACATGCCATGATTTATTGATCGCTCTCGTAATGCGTGTGTTCGTAAAAAGTTTGAAGTGAATGAAACAAGGCGCGGGCCGTGAAGTCGAGGGGGCAGGCACGCAGTGACCGCATCGCTGAGATCAGACCTGATCTGACTGAACTTTGATCGGTGCAGAAGCGAGGGTACAGGCAGGAACCCTCTCAACGACTGGCACCAATCCACAGCCAATAGTTTGAGAAACGCTGCTGTAGAACTAATCCCTGGTTATATTAATCCTGCAAAATAAAATTAACTCTGGCAATATAACATTATATTAATCCTGCACTATAAAAAGAACTGTGGAAATAACTCTGCATATGAATATTCCATCCTCTCCTGTAGGAAAAGAGTCTCTGTGGGTCAAATCAAATGTAGCTGTGCCGTCCTTCCTCACGGCGCTGAACATTGACGTTGTTTGGTTGTGGTAATGTTGAGAGTTGGCTGTAAATTCCCAGGCTAATGACAACACTAATGACACACTGCATTCACTGAAGACAGCTATGTAGACGGCCAGGCCAAATTAGGATTAAATGTTTGGACAGGTTTTGTACTTGTGAGCAGCTGAATGTGTTGTGTGTGGAAGTGTGCGGAGTGGAGGCAGTGTGTAAATTGAGTATCTGCTCCCATCTGTCTTGAATACCCAGCTTTCTGACCAGCGCCAGCCGGTCACGGGCGTTACAGCTCTGAGGTCTAATCCCACCTTTAGACAACTCTTCTTTTCTTCCACACAGCCAAACTTTATTGAAAGGTACCTGATGAACAGCCTGTATCATTGATGTGTGTGTGTGTTAGTGTGTGTATATGTGTGGTTATGTGTTGCCAATACCAGGCGGAGGCGTGTAAACACATTATGCTGTTCCAGGCTGTCTGAGTGATTTATGACGCCCTAAATCTGCCATTACGGACGTTTACAGCGGCAACGTCAATACAGCAATACTGTTTCACGGCCACAGCACACACTCCTCTATTGAGGAGTTGAGGTTTAGGGTGTGTGTGTCTGTGCGCCTCCTATATAAGCACTTACATTTGCTTATTGACAATCACTCAAAGTCCCATACGGTTGGAAATTCAGCAGAAACTTCAGAGACACGGTTTCAGCAGCAGCAGTGGCAGCAGCACACGTACATGCATATAAATACCCATATTAAAATAAAGCGTCTGTAACAAGGCTTCAACTGCGTCAGTGCAACAGCAGCATGTTAATACAAACCGCAAAAGCAAGAAGACACAGCTGTGTCTTATATACATAAATACCTTTAAGGATTTGACATTGGCAGGTTTGTGTTGTTAGGAATAGTCAAGTTTATTTCTATAGCGCTATAACTGACGTCACAAAGCAGCTTTACAGAAACCGGGTCCGAGCCCCCAGTTTGCAAACCAAAGGCGACAGAGGCGAGGAAAAACTCCCTAAGCAGTAGGAAGAAACTTTGGGAGGAAACAAGGCTCAGAAGGGGGAACCCATCCTCCTCTGGTCGACACCGGACAGCAATAACAAACAAGAGAAAAGAAAAGGAGAAAAGAATAAATAAATACATATATATATAATAATAATAGTTCTGAGTGTAAATGGGCAGCAGCAGTTCCTTGCGTACAGGTGCTGTGATGACTTTTCTTGATGACAGGTCTTTGGCGGACGGCTGTTCATATGGGCTCCTCAGCAGGAGTGAGTGGATTAAAAGCTGCAGGAACAATTAAAAATGTAAAACATTTAAAGATTTAAAATAGTAAACGATGTAAATCTGATGTTTCGAAAATTATAAGAAGAAAATAATGAGCAAAAGTGAACCTGGTGAATATTTTATTGGTAGTTCTAAGATCATTGGTGCATAAAATGAAATGCTATTTCTTACAGAGGAAGCCAGCACTGAATGATCTTAGTGCACGATGTGATGTGCAGTGGCGCTTCACAATGAAGAGATTTGTATGTTGTCAATGCAAAAAGAGAAAACTGCTCCAGTATCATCTCGTCTTACCTTGTAGTGCGTGTTCCGGCTGCTGTATTTTGAGTGCGCTGTCGTTAGTTATGGGTGGTTATATGTAGTCCTGTGGGCAGTCGATTATAATAGTGGGCAGTGGTGCTGTAACAGTTAGGGAGTGGCCCCTGTGACCTGAAGGTCCCTGGTTCAAATCCTGAACTGAGGTACCCTGTGAGCAAGGTACCGTCCCCAAGCGCTGCCTACATCAGCTGCCCACTGCTCCTACATGGATGGGTCACGTTTCATTGTGGTATGCTGTGCGGTGGTGTGTTCACAATGACAATAATCAATTTATTGCTTTAAACCTTACAGCACAGTGCCCTGCTCTGTGTGCTTTACTGTTTTCTCTGTTGGCTGAATATATTAGGTTGGTGGAATGTTCCTTAGCTTAGAAGTCATCCTGAGGTGCTTAAAACCTCCAGCAGCACTGCTGTGTGGCACACTGTGCAACAGACACGTCCTAAAAATATGTAGAAAATCCGTCACACAGTGGAACAGGACTAGGACTGTTCTAGTGCCACACTAACAAGTGCATATTTACATACATTTGAGAACACTGTAGAATGGACGCGTGTTATTTGACTGGATCTTAACCCACACATAAAAATGTGACCGGTCAGAAGGGTTTGTGTTTTGATGGATGTAGGACACGTCTTTTGCAGTTGGTGGATTGAAGCACTCCTTAAAGTGGAAATGCGTCTGTTCTCCTAGGCGTGGGACTAAAAATGCTCCTGGTTTTATTTCTAAGTGTGTTTTTTTTCTTGATTTTCACTGTTAGTGGTGCTTTGCATCAGTAACACTGTATCCTGTATCCACTGAATGTTGTTTCTGTTATCAGCCTCTGGGGAAAGTTGTGGCGATGGAGATTCAGGAGCCATTTTTGAACCATTGTATCATTTTCAGCCCTTTCAGTACTAGTGGAATTCAATTATACAGAGGCCGACCGGGCTTTAATCAAATGGACAGGTAATTTAAGTGCTGGAAAAGCCTCTTGAACTAAGCGAAACACAAAAGCAACTCTGTCGGCTGATGAGTGGTGACGAGAACACTTAACTTATAAATTCACCAGCAACACACACAGACACACACACACGCGACCACACACACGCGACCACACACACGTACACAAGTGGCTACTAATATGGGCCCTTTATGGAAGTAATTGCTGCACCAAGAGGTTTGGACTGCGAAAATGTTATACACGCTCAGCAGTAAAGCAGAACACATCTCAATCCCTCTGCGAAGGCGCCACAGGCCAAACTGCCTCTAAATGCCTTTCAATAGAGCCAAAGGCAGACCGAACTGCACTCAGAGACACTGAGGCCAACGGTGAATGTCAAGCACTTCTCTCCATCTCTCGCACTTTCACTTCACTCGCTCTCTGTCCCTCTCACTGTCTTTCCCTTCATGGCTCTCCATTCTCATCTTCCACTTAGCCAAACAGGTGAAGGTTGGACAGGTAGGCCTCGCTCAACCAGTGAACTGTTTCTGAACAGTGTCAGGTCTCTGTGGGAAGCTACACTCAACCCAACTTTATAGACAGAATTTTTTTTTTTTGGAAACCAAAAATAGTCATTTGTACTGAGGGTCACAGAGAAGCCAAAAAGAGGAGGAATGCAATAGTGCCTTCACACTACACCATTTTACACCATTTATACATATATATATTAGGGCTGAGGACACATTGGCTGAGGACACATCCACCGGTGTGCTGAACAGCAAGTTTCGTTTTAAAAAGCTTCCTGGTGGAACTTGAGATAAATCCAAAGTCGTGTCTTTCCACCAAAGTATGACAAGTATGAAGCAGCATCTACGAGCAAAGCTCGTCTTTTCTGATGCTAGCACTGAGACCACAGCTAAGCTAACCAACGCTATTGCTAAATGGATTGCAACTTATTGCCACATCAGCTTTATTGCAGATGTTACTTTGTGATGGTTTTCCATGTGGTTGTTTGCTAATTCGGTTTGCATTGAACTATAAATATTGTGGGAAATGCCAAGTTCTTCGTAAAACTTTACTTGCCAAATGAAGAAATTTTAATATCAATAGAGAAATGATATAAAAGCAAACTGAGATTTAGAATAAGAAAGATTCCTCTTACCAGTTTGTCAAGCATTTCTTTCCAGCACCTGTATTTGTCTTTATTTCCCCAAAGTATATAGCGCTACTTAAAACTTGTGATTAATCATTTTATTTTCATATTTCATATTATTATTTTTTGGTTATTGCTATCCGGTGTCGACCAGAAGAGGGTGGGTTCCCCTTTTGAGCCGATGGGTCTTCCTAAAGCTTAGGGAGATTTTCCTCACCTCTGTCCCCTTTGGCTTGCTCACTGGGGGCTGGGACCCGAATTCTGTAAAGCTGCTGCTGTGACGATGTCAGTTGTAAAAAGCGCTATAGAAATTAACCCTGGTTTTTTCACACGCAGACAGTTTTGTGGACAGTTGAGACAAGCCCCTGATCAGAGAGAAGTCCGTGTTCGTCCAGAGCTCACAAATCAGCTTTCAGCTATGTGAATTGTGTAAAGACCCCATTCGTGAACACATACAAACCACACCCACTGCAGTTTTCCCCACTACAGGAAAACAGGGTGTGTAGTGCAAATCATGTGTGTTCGTATAATGGGGGAAACAGAGGAAGTAGCCACTCATAAAAACAATGTCTGTTGACCCTTTAGCTCGTAGCTTCACACGGCTGTGCTGCTGGTCACTGTGACAACTGTGATTTGAGATGTTAACTAACTGTCCATGTAGCAGTAGAAGTTAGTACCAGCTCAATATTACAGATTTACCATCATCTTTACAGTCGTACACTCTTTATTTCCACTTTGACATTTGATCAACGAATAAATCACACAGCACACATGGACAACGCTGTGCAGTTCACTCCAGAGCAGAAGACCTGAGAAAGGCACTCTTGCTTGTTTTTTGCACAACACTGTATATGAAATTATTTTGAGCAACTGTGCACAATTCATCTGCGTCTTCATCACCACCGCCCTGTACTGTATGTGCTAAACTGATTTAGCTTTAACCCTTCAGGGGAAAAAAGTGTTTGTGACTTCACAAAATGTTGTTTTCAGTGGTTTTAGGTGGATTTCTGAATAATTTCTGACACAAAACAAATAAAACAATGAAAAAAAACATTTTGTGAAGTCACAAGCACTTTTTCCCCTGAAGGGTTAAAGCTAAATCTATTTAGCACATACAGTACAGGGCGGTGGTGATGAAGACCGCACACTAATCCTAGAGAAGGAATACTAGGATGTTTTTCCTTACATTGGTCGCCTTTGGTTTGCTCATTAGGGGCTTGGACCTGGATTCTGTAAAGATGCTTTGTGACCACGTCAGTTGTTAAAAGCGCTGTAGAAATCAAATTGACTTGACTTACTGGCCTGGTCTGCAGTAGTTGTAGCCACAACACAGCGTGCAGGGTTTCCACTTTAGTCAAAGACAAAATCTGACATTTTACTTAAAGAACAGAATTTTCGACGAACACAAAAGTACAAAATATATGATCTTAAATGGGACCAAACTTCATTCATGTTTTTACTGCCGTGATAAAAAAATTGAAAAAGATACATAGAGTATTTTTGGTTTTATTCAAAAGTAAAAAGACTTATGAGGAGGGTTCCTTATTTTCTAACAAAAAAAACAAACTAAACTCAGAATAAAATCTAAAAAATGTTCTTATTTTCAAAATTAAACTTCATTTTCTTCATGGTGGGCTTGTCTTGATCCATTTTTAATTTCAGTGATGTTTCCATGACCTTCTGATCTAAAGATATTAAGCTTTAAAGACTATACAGAACTAGGCAGAAATGACCGGATCATTGTGCAGAAAAGGGTTAATGAACTTAAGTGTCAGACACTTTGGATTAACATTGAACATGTGATGTTTTTGTAACACTACCTTTAGCTCTTCAAAAACACAAACACACTCTTACTTTACGTTCGTATGGTTTGCTTGCCTTTAGCTGTAAATTGTGTATTGATCTGTATTGTGCTGTTCAGAAGTGCACTGATGGTGTTCATGCTGTCAGGGGTTAAAGGCTCGTCTGTTTGTCATCAGGTTCATCACGGAATCATTATTCTGTAGCCTTGAAATCTGCTTTTTTCCAGCATGTTTGTGGCTGCCAGTCGTTGATGAGCGAGAAGATAAATGGAAGCTGAAAAATCAAGTAACCGTAATCACTCATGCAATACAGGAAAGGCATGAAATAACTTGGAAAAAGAAAAAATAGTGCATGGATATCTTTACATTTGTCAGTACAAATGGCAGCTAACAAAGTTCCCTGATATTCCATAACAAAACGATGCTCATATCCCCCTGATTTTCCATGTCTGGAAGAGACTAGTGCAGACGTTCCATGAGCAGTGGGAACCCTGCGAGTAGATCAGCACACCAGTGCCAGTATCTACAGTGGAGCACGACCTCCAGTGTATTAGTGTGACACGAATCTGATTAACAACAGTTTAGCGAAAACTCCACCAAGAACAACTGCACTAGAAACGTCAAATCTGCTGTCAAGTCAGAACGTAAACACACTGATCGGAAAAGAGCCGGGGAGGAGCGGCTCCACGTGTTCTATTTGTGCGATAGGTGCAAAGGGGCTGTGAGCAGCTCCCGGCAGATTAAACACACAAACTGAAAGTGAAACAGTGAGTGGAGCTTCTAGCTGCCTAATCATCTGAACGCTGCAGATTTCTGGCCTTTGAGGCTAAAGCTCAAACAGGGTCTGTACATGTCTCTCCTGCTGTGCTGATGTACTGTTCCGCACAACACCGTGCGTTTCCCGCTCCTGTGGGTAATAATGCTAGAATCCATGTATGTGATCAGGCTCAAACAGCACTGCCTTTGGGACCTGAAGGTCGCAGGTTCGAGTCCTGGCCCGGGCACTACTGAGGTACCCTTGAGTAAGGTACCGTCCCACTACACTGCTCCCCGGGCGCTGTTGGTAGCTGCTCACTGCTCCACGTGTGATGGGTTAAATGCAGAGGTCACATTTCGTTGTGGTGTTTGAGTGTGTTCACAATGACAGATATTCACTTCACTCATATTCACTTCACACGTGTGGATTTTCTACACTACACATATTGCAGTTTAATTTTAGCGCATAAAAACATGGAATATAGAACGTGTCAAGTTTTGTACAGGCCACGTTTCCTGATTTGTATTTCAGCACCTGCGCAGTAAATGTGCAGCAAGTCAAGTCAAGTAGGCTTTTATTGTCATTTCAATCGTATACAGTTCACGCAGTACACGGTGAAACGAAACAACGTTCCTCCAGGACCACGGTGCTACATGAAAAACAGGACCACAAACACTACACAACTAACAACATAAAGTGCAAACATTGCAGGACAGTGCAAAGACAGACAGGGACAAAACAAGACACTGCAGCAACAACCAGTGCAGTTATGGGACCACCAGGTGTGAAGTAGCAGGATGTGCAAAAATATAATACTGTTATTGTAAACAATGACACAGGAGCAGGAAGAATGTAGCAGCATAAGTACAGTATAAGTTATATATATAAGTTAAGGGATAGTTAAGTGTGTGTGTGTGTGTTGACAGTCCCTGAGTGTTTGAGTCTTATTGCCTGGGGGATGAAACTTTTGCACATTCTAGTAGTGAAGGCCCAAAGTGTGTCTCAGTAGTGGATGTGCACATTTACATGCATCTAATTTGACATCTGTATAGGATTGTAATACAATTCAGGACACTGATCAGTATAAACATACAGCTAAGCAGTAAAGATGCTCATAGGAAAGAGCAAGACGAAAATATTTAGCTAAACTGTGTATCCTCTGAACAGTAAGATGTATAAATAGTAATTAATAGACAAGACACTGCTGACACAAACTGCTGCTTTTAACACACTTTAATGACCTAGAAGTTGCTCCACATTACATTTTTACATATTTCATTATTTTTCTGAAAAGGAATTTTTAAATTTAAAAATATATAAAAGTTATAAAAAATATAAAAGTTAGATATTTTTTAGAAAATAAAAATGTATCATTTATTAATTTATTTTCTACTTAAAATCATTGTAGAGCATCAAAGTACAGTGCAAAGAAGCCAGTACATGCCAAATTAGGCATAAAACTTTCCATGAGTTTGTATGAAAATGTAGCCTTACCTTCATTTGCATTTTTGGGACAACCTCAGATTAATTTGTTTTAGATACTAAAACACTTAAATCACCTACAAAATATTTCACATTTTTCTTGAAAATGAATTTAATTTTTGTAAAAATATGTTGATGTAAAAGTTACATTTGGATTTTACTGAAAAACAAGCAGCGCTGTCGCCTCACAGCAAGAAGGTCCTGGGTTCGATCCCCAGATCGGCCACAGGTGCCTTTCTGTGTGGAGGTTGCAAGCTCTCCCCGTGTTCACGTGTTTCCTCCAGGTTCCCCGGTTTCCTCCCACAGTCCAAAGGCTGCAGTAGGTTGATTGGATGCTCTAAATTGCCCGTTGGTGTGAGTGTGTGTATGAGTGGTTGTCTGTCTGTCTGTGTGTTGCCCTGTGATGGGTTGGCCTCCTGTCCTGGGTGAACCCCGCCTTAGGCCCGCAGTCAGCTGGGATTGGCTCCAGCTTCCCTGCGACCCAGAAACAGAAGAAGCGGTTTAGAAAATGGATGGATGGATAAAAAATAAGCTCATTATGACTAAAATCATTAAAAAGTACCTAAATACAGCCCAAAGAAGCCGTTGCAAATTATGCATAAAACCTTCCATGAGTTTTTTACCTTCATGTGCTTTTTCTAAACATCCTCAGAATTATTTATCTTTGATGCTAACACTCTTAAATCACCTAGAAAATGCCTCCACATTACATTTTTTTAGAAAAATGCCAGAGAAGCCAGTGCAGGGCAAACTAGATGCTCACACTCTGCCGGTACACATCCATTTTTTTAAACTGGTTGAATCAACATTTTTAAAGACCAAAACACCTTGATGTAAAATCCCTTGTTTCTGTTTCAATGAGGGTCCTGATTCTCTTCTACTCAGAAAGAAAATCGTTTTTTGGAGCACTGCTGAGGGAGAGGGATTATAACGAGTTCAGAGATGGAAATGACATTCCAGAAAGCGAAGTTTAAAAACCACAGGCCTGTTGACGGCACCAGTGTTAAGAGTTTGACAAAAAATGGACATGTACCAGCAGAGGGTGAACGCTTCCTCCAGAGTTTTGAAAGGTTGTCTTGTGTGCTTGTTTGTAAGGCCATGAGTGAGATCCCAGCAGTAAACACTTTTTCCCTGGACGCTGGAGCATCCAGCTCTGCTCGCTTCCATCAAACAGCACACAGCTAGCTAGCCTGGAGATAGATAACCCTGCAGAGACGCTCCCCTCTCTCTCTCTATTTGTACTGGTGAAGCACTGCTGCTGTAGACATCGTGCTGGCAATAACACATCCCAACTGGGCTTGTGCACATTCAGCTGTGGATAAAATATAAAAGCACAACAACATTACATAAAACACCAGTAAAGTAGAACTGCAGATAAACTATAACATTATCATTACATTATTCTGAGAAATATTACAGCAAAATGACACTGCATTAAACAATAAGTAAACATCAAATATTCAGAACTTACCATGTGGCGTCAGTCTACTTACTCTTGAAGGTGTTTGGTGACTTTTCCACTGCATGGACTTACATCTTGCTGGTTTTCCATTAAGAAAGTCTAGTATCTGGTACAATTTATCATATGTTTTATAAAAATGATAGTGTGTGTGTGTTTAAACATGCCATTAACACTGCTGTGTACCAATACCATGCCACTGCTGTGCTGAGAATAATCCACCACTCAAGTAATGTGTCTTCTCTGGTGGTCCTGTGTGGGTCCTAATCATTGATGGGAGCTAAGGGAGGCTAACAGATGCAGATGAACTACAGTCTGTACTGGTAAACTACCCAGCATATCTGTACAGTCAGTGGAGCTGATAAACACTGAAGTGAACATTTGAGGTAGGTGATAATCCATCCCTCCGATTCCTGAGCCACTTATCTTATCCAATGGGGGTGCTGGAGCCGGTGCCAGTACTTATAGTGAAGAAAGGTAGCGAAACATCTTAAACAGGTCATCAGTCCATCACAGAGCAGACACACACACACACCTCTAGGGGGCAGTTCAACATTTTCAGTTCTTTTGATGTACATGTCTTTGGACTGTGGGAGGAAACCGTAGAGCCAGGTGGAATCTAACCCAGGATCATCTTGCTGTGAGGTGACAGCGCTACCCGTTGTGTCCGCTTGATTATATCAGGCATTCATATTTGTAGCCTGTTTTGTTTTTTAAGCCAAGAACATTTACCTTTCGCTATTCCTCTACCGTGTGAACATTTCCTCCAGTTACAGTTGTTTATTGGTAAAAAAAAATGAATCTGAATCGCACCAAAACAATCAAACGGAACCATGGCACAATGTGAGAAGTCAGGATGCACTGAACTGACTAAAGACTTAAACGATGGTCAGAGATTCATCACTAAAATCTCTGTAAATAGAGATTCAGTTTGTGTTAAAGAGAGAGAGAGGTGGGTACGAGAAACTGCTGCATCCTATCTCTGCTGTGCCACTATTACTGACACACTACTACTTCCCTCCAACAGTAATGAATTCTCGTTTCCCACAATTTCCTTTTGTTTTTTTTTTTTTCTTTTAATCATAGAGTGGCAAATAATTGAGAATGTGTTGTGATTTGGATTCCATCAGTCAGTCACTAATGTAAAAATGGCTAAGACTGTAATTTCAGGACTGTTGCGAGAGCTGGAGTTACAATATGCAGTGAATTAGGTAATTATTCTTTTTAAACTGGCTGAACTTAAAAAAAAAGTTATTTTTCTCACTAATATACAGTGCATTACACTGCGGTATTAACCGTTTAACAACACAGACAGACAGGCAGACAGATAGTTCTACTGTCACGATTCTTCCTGACAGAACCTGCTGTAAACAGGCTGTTTAAAAAAGGTTCCATTCACATGCTCTATGATGATTCTTGTGACTTATGGACAGAACATCCATTGAAGAGAACTACAGAAGGTGAGTTTTACTGTAAAGTCATTAAGTGAAAGTGACTGTCATTGTGAACACACTCAAGCACCACAACGAAATGTGACCTCTGCATTTAACCCATCAC
>JBBPDA010000081.1:761324-778807 GCA_037974385.1 Arnoldichthys spilopterus | reverse complement strand
TAGTGGGACGGTACCTTGCTCAAGGGTACCTCAGTAGTGCCCGGGCCGGGACTCGAACCTGCAACCTTCAGGTCCCAGTGGTAAAATGAAAAATAACGTGGAAATCATAAAAAAAAAGTCCTGCCGGGCACAGAACCTTTAACTTGGTCCTACACCGAGGTTTTTAGCTAGAAGTGTACAGGTTTAGGTCCATAATAAACACAATAAATAAAAGGCATGTGTCTGAAAGTTTGTTGACATTTTCAGGAACGTTCTCTGGATCTGTCTGAGAAAAGACTGGCATCCCAGTCTGAGCCCCTCTACGCAACGCGCCGCTCCTCGTCTCCCACGATAAAAAATTAATCAGGGACTTTGATTCTGCAATCGTTCTTTTGATCCTGAAGCGGCACTTCCCTCCCGCGTGCCGGGAGTGTGTGAAAAAGCGACAGACCCTTTCATACGTCCTCCTACTCACCACTGCCAGCGCTCAGACGTGCCGAAAAGAAAGACAGAAAAAGACAGAGTGGGAGAAGGCTTCACTGCTTCATCACCACTCCGTCCTAACTTTACTGTGGGTTGAAGTCTACACATATATGACACTTTCCACTCGTTACTTTTTTTTCCACTGCTGTCTCTTTGTTCAGCTCTTCTGTTCAGCAAAAAAGCAGATTAGTCCGCAGAAGAAGTCTTCTCTGATTCTGATTAAGTTTGATATTCCTAAAGACTAAACAGATTTTCTGATCTCTCGATTCAACAACTTGAGTTCGCAGCTGTTCATAGATAAGACTTTATGAATCCTCAGAGGGAAATGAAGGGGTGTTCCTTACATTCAAGATTAACACAGTATACACATAGCAGCACTGATTAGAAATGATCAATGAGACAGTTAGAAAAACAATAACGCTATTTTTTAATAATATATGATTAAACAACTATATAAACTTATATAAATAGTAAAAATTAAATAAATTAGAAGAGTATTTCTAAAGAAATATTTAGCCTCAGACTTTTCTTTTGGCCAGAAATGAGTGTGCACTTTATCCGCTTGCTAAGACATGTTGTATTGACCTTCTGGTAGTACTGTTTTCTGTGTCCATGTTTAAAAGGTTGGTTACCAACATCTGATGCATATTCCGCTGTAGAAGCTAAATAAAGTGGTCTTCAGGAATAATGTGCTTGATCATGTGTGCTGAAGCTTACTGTGGCCTTCATAACTGACCTCCAACTTCAAAAATATACTTAAAAGACACTTTGACCATCATGGACATGAGCTAACTTGGAATAAGGCTCAGAGTAATCGAGGGCCTCTGGATTGTCCATGCTTTAAAATTATATTTAGTTCATTTGTCATATGCATTAAAAGGTACAGTGTAGAGTGAAATGCAATGTTTTACCCTGTCTCTCCCTCATCCCATAAAATCTGTAAATAAATCTGACAAATAATAATCATGCAGTTCAACAGTAATTATTTATCATTAAAACAAGCTAAAGTCCATAACAGCATGTAAAAGGCAAGTATAGAAGCCATCCTTAAAACAATCCCATCAGCTACATTCCTTTACATACCACTGTTCTGTAACATAACTACCAAAGTCTTTCAGGCAGGTAGTCTGAACTCTGATGACCAGTAAGCACTTTCCTGCAGGGGGATACAAGTATGTGCTGGGTGACTTGTGTCCTTCATAATGCTGAGTGCTTTCCTCATACAAAGGGTAATAAAAACTATTTTATGAACCCATTGGTGAACCCATGATTCTAGATGTGGTTTTCACCGTCCTTGTCAAAAGCCTGTGATCCTATGCACTAATGTCCTCAAACCATCCATTTAAGATGCTTTCTATTGTGGACCAGAAGAAATTGACAAGGGTTTAGTGGACACAATCCATTTTTTGAAAATAAGGCTTTACGGCATGACTAATGTCAGAAATGTGAACGACTAAAAACTTTAGTATGTGTTTTTACATAAACAGGCGACTGTGCAGTTTGTATTTTCCTGAAGTCAATGAAGAGCTTTTGTCTTTTCCACATTAAGGGGCAAGTTGTTATTGAGACACCACATTACCAGGTTATTCACTTGCTCCCCATACGGCGTCATTAGTGCTATAGCTGTAGCGTCATCTGCTAACTTTACAATGCTACTGTATGTGCAGGATGTTTAGCCCAATAAGCATATGTCTACAGACAATACAGCAATGGACTGAGACAACAACCCTGTGGAGCACCAGCATTCAGAACTGTGGTAGATGAATATCTGTTATTAACTTTTACTATGCAAAGTTATCCTGACACCAAACCATGTAGCCACCTGCAAACAGATTTGCAGAGGCCAAGGTCAGACAACTTAGCTACCAGGACGGATAAGATATTGTATTAAATCACTGCTGTAATCAACAAACAGCATTCTAGTGCATGTAGTTTAGCCCTCCAAATGCTTTAACACAGCCAGTGATACAGCATCATCCACAGATCTGTTTGAGTGATATGCTGTAATGGGTCAATATTTACGGGTATATGATTATTTATATACGTCTTTATCAGTTGGTCAAAACATTCAAAATCACAGATGCTAAAGCCACCGGTCTAAAATCACTAAGACAAGGTGCGAGAGATTTCTTGGGCACAATAATGACTTTCTAAAACATGCAGGAATCACACTTAAAGATAGTGACAGATTAAAAATATGTGCAAAAACAGAAGCTGACTATGACGAGACTTGAGAACCCAGGGAATAATACCATCTGGGCCGGGAGCTTTGCCTGTTTTGATATATTTATAAAAATATTTATATCCTAACTCTTCACCCACTCTAATACTAGTGTTCTTGTCATTTATCTCATGTCATTCATATCCGTGACTGCCGATTGGCCAGATTTATTTAAAAAATCAGCTCCGATACTGACTGGCAGCTCTGGTTGACTTATTTTGAAGCCAACTTCAATCTCAAAATGCGCAAAAGGAAAACAAAAATTACAAGAGTAGACTGTGATTTCCAAAAAAGCGGCATCTATTAGTTCACTTCAATCTGCAGTGTTAGCAGTCGACTGACTACTGCTGCTGTTTTCCTGTGCAGCTGATGGACTGAGAGGGAATGGGCCATTTTTAAAGACTTCTCAGAAAAAGGAAAAGTGAAGCTACTGTGTGTTAGAAACGGTTCTGCAATGCTTTAATGGATGAAGAGAAGTGAAAGTGACTATTTGTCATTGTGAACACACTCAACCACCACAACCAAATGTGACCTCTGCATTTAACCCATCACACATGCACACGTGGAGCAGTGGGCAGCTATTATTAGCATCCGGAGAACAGTGTAGTGGGATGATACCTTAGGCCAGGACTCGAACCTGCAACCTTCAGGTCCCAAAGGCAGTGTGTGTGTAATAAGATAATTCCTCTGTAGCTCATAGAGCTAGCTTGGTTTGTTGATGCTAGTTACTGATGTGTCGTTCCTGATCAATTTGTTCATTTTGAACAAATCTTTTGTTTGACTCAGGAGCAACGAGTCGTTTCAGTGATTCATTCGTTTTTGCCTGTGCCCCACTTGTTTCCTTCGTCTCGATTAAGAAGGCTTAGCTACAGACTTGTTCATCAATGCGTCTTTCTTTGGTTCACTGGTCACATACTGCTCATGTTCAGTGTAGGAGCGACTGATTCGTTCTTGAATCATAACTATGGGTCTTTGTGTCTCTTGGTCATCATTCCTGTGGTTACAGTGGTCACATGACCAGTGCTATTACTGGTGGTCAAGAGCATTTCAGTAGCTGCCAGCTGTGTGTGTAGTTTGCCTTTCTGTTGAAATGAGCTTTTATACTACAGATCTTCAGTGAGCAGGCAGGCTAAAGTGAATAGCCATCATAGAATAAACAGAATTATATTTTTATCAATAGGCGCAGGCAGGTGCAGTAATTGGTCATTTCAGCTGAATAACTCAACAGGCTCTGCTGCAAAATGACATTTAGTGAACTTGTGTTTTACACTTTACCCAGAGAAACAAACCATACTGCTCTGAGTGTTAGGGAACTGTGCTCTTTCAGTTAGCACTCAGTTCACACTAGTTCCAATGAATGAAATGTATGAATAATTTGAAAAAGGATTTGTTCATTTTACTGACTGAGGGTCAAAGACCTGAGTCAGTAAAAAGACCTGAACCTCCCACCATAATCCAAATGGTTTTACTGAATGACCTTTCCCACACAATAGTGAAGAAAGCACCACAGCGTCAAGCAGTCCAGACATTTTATACAGGTCAACTGGTCTAAATTTGGTCTTTTTAATGATCTAAGCAGTAGCTCAGTGTTCTAGTATTGTCTGCATGCTATTTTTCTGAAAAGAACTCCACCTGTCAGAGTCATGACGTCAAGAAGTAACATTTGACCTCTCCTGGCTCCACCAACAAACTAGGGCTTTTCATAGGTGCTGTTACGAGGTTGACCTTCATAGTAGCTCCCATTTGGACTAAAGAGAAACCACAGCATCTACCACATTAGCTACATACAGACAGTTTTTATTCACACTCAAATTTATTTAGTGTAGATCAGGTGCAGTTTCTTTGTTGCATACTCAGGCTAACTGTAGCATGGTGGGTGGGGCTCCTAACTGGTGCGAGTGTCTAAGTGTTGGCTCTGTCATCATGACATCGCAACTTCAATCTGCTATGGTGTTACAACCATGGCCCAGGAGTTCAAGAGAGAACAATTGGCAATGGGCTCTCTTGGCCCTCCCTCTCACGTATCACTCAGCCATTGTGTGTGTGTGTTAGCTCACATAACAGAATTGGTGGTTAGCATTCTCCTCCAAGTGAGTCATGGTGTACAATAACGTTATGTTAGCGGCAGTGTGAGAAGATGAGGTTGGAGCTCGAGGAAGCCCATGCTCACCTTCACCCTCTCAATGTAGGTGATATGGTGTGACAGGGGGAGCACTACATTGTTTGGAGGCGGTAAAAGATAACTCATGTCACTGGGATGGTCCCGTCAAGAGGGCCTTTAGTTCGGGAACATTCCTGTACCATAAATCCACTGCACTGACTCCATGTAGCCTGTTTGAATTCAGGCTTTCAGTTTATTTCACTATTTATACATGTAACGTTATGTAACGATACACATACCTGATTTCCCCCGGGAGAACATGTACTTAAGGTCGAACCTTCAGGATTATTACTGTACTATAATTTATTGCTATAATAGATGACTTTATTGTACTAATCTGTTCCTTGGTGAACCAAAATGTACCTTTATCCTGACATTGTGAAACCACACAGTCTAGCAGGATTGTACAGCAGCTTCTCATATACTGTTCAACTGGATTTTTTTTTTAACCAGTGTTCCGTAACACTTGCCCACCCTAGCAACAGTCACTATAATTGAAGACATAAGTGAGTATGTGTGGTCAAAGTGCATTAACCCCTGCATATGCAGGACCACAGGGTTTTTTTTACGTACGCACATGCACACAAGTTAAATATGTAAAAACGCTGAAGTTGTCAAAGCAAGGTCAAGCCCACCACACTGCACAAGGATGAAAACAGAATTGACGTTTGTAGCTGACAGAAATGTAATCTCCCTGCACTGTGTGTGTGTGTGTGTGTGTGTGTGTGTGTGTGTGTGTGTGTGTGTGACTAAGGCATAATGTCTTGCTCTCAGACCCGATTTGCGAACGCAAACCAAAGAGGGGGAGAGAAAGAACGAAAAAAAGAGAAAGAAAGAAAGAAAGAAAGAAAGAGAAAAAGAGAGAGAGAAAGAGAAGGAATAAAACAAGAAGGAAGAAATGCAGAAGTAAAGGGGGAGAGAGGGAGAGAGAGAGAGAGCTTTTAAAGCAGCCAAATCTGTGTATCCAGGGAGGAAAGGATAGATGAAGACTTTTTTGTATAAATGGAGGTGAATCAGCACTCAACACTAAGCACACACACAGTGAACCTCTGGAGCTCTGCAGTATTTAGCATTATGACAACATGGCTAAGAGGAGAAGCACTACTTTAAACCTGTGTCTGTGTGTATGTCCCAACTGTGAGTTATCCAGCAGGGGAGATGATGAGTTTCTGGCCATGCAGCGGGAAACACAAACACAAGCACACATGCACACACACAGAGGAATTGTGTGTGTAAAACTGATGCGATGACAAACCATCAGCCAATCAGAAATGCTGGATAGCACACACCTTCAGAGTGCAGTCTTTTCAGTCTTCAGTCTTTTCCTTCACCATGTTAACTAACATTTACAACACTCTGAGCACCATTTCGAAGTTTGTCCATTGAGCCCCTCAGTAGTACTAAAGGCTAAAGCCTTGCGGCTGTATGTCACTGTGATGTCCATGACTGTAGCCCCTTTTGTTCAAATACAGCGTCTAAAGGGAAACCATTCTCTCCTTTAGCAGCCTACGCTGCACAGCACTGGGGGAGGGGCCTGTGGATAAATCAACAACTAAGCAGCAAACTAAGCTCCATCTCCCCTCGAGAGCCTCCAGAAGAACTCATGAGCTGTAGGAACAAGAGCGAGAGCGAGAGGCTGCGGAGTAGTTGAACTGTATGTGTTGTATGATACAGGGTAACTCGGGGTAAAAAACCCCCAGGGGAAGATGCCCTCCTGGGGCAAATCTAATCTTGACACAGTTAAACTAATGCTTTGTGGATAAAAGCTGCATATGAGTTCATACTCAGACACACAGGAAAGTACAGATAAGATTATGGGAAGTGTTTAAAGCTGCAATGCTACACGCAGGAAGTTCCAGGACAACACGCACAAAGCTGAATATTAAACTACATTGTAGTTGATATTTCTGACATATTACTGACTGAATATAACAGATAAAATGTGTATAATAATAATAATAATAATAATAATAATCAGAGTTTCCCACTGGTCTGAAATATAGAGGTTTGTTGGGCGTGGATGTAGCTGTGGGGGGTGTGGTCCTGGTGGAATTATCTGGTTAATCAATTGTGGACTGTGTTTCCTTGGACAGATATACACGTACACACACACACACACACATACACAGGTTGGTAAGTACACATGATTTACAGTGAACACACCTCTGGACATTTAGACACATTAATTGTTTATTTCCTCATTTAAATTTTTTTTGATAAAATATGATAAAAAATAAATACAATATATATAGAAGTTTTGCACAGGTCACACTTCATGTTTTATATACTTTCCCAACATGTTAAATAATGTAATAATTAAGTGTATTCTCTGTAGGGGATATTCTCTTATTTTCATCAATATATATATATATATATGTGTGTGTGTGTGTGTGCGTGCGTGTGTAATTGGAAACATCAAGTGGAAGGATAAAGAAGAGAAGTGTAAATGAAATAAGTGCACAATTACAAAGCACAGGAGAGCAGTAACACCGACGTTACTGCTGCAAGTTCACAGGATCTGATCAGTGCATGGTGAGGAGATGCTCTACAATAAATAGAGTGGAGGCAGCATGCTGTGTGTGTTCTTAAACAACAAAGTGATAGGTATACTACTGTGTGTGTGTGTGTATTTAGGTGTGTGCATGGCGTGTGTGCAGCACAGCTCTGAGCCTCTGGGCCTTTTTAGCAATTTCCAGTCAACACACACTCGCCCACGCTGCACGGAGGGAACACTTCCTCTGCCTCGCTTCATGTGCAAATCTGTGGGTGTGTGTGTGTGTGTGTTTGAGTGAGTGGCTCACCATTTAACCCACATTCTGTTCTGCACACCCCCCCCCCCCCTCCAAATTCATCAGTGATAAAAGATCAATAGCAGCTTTTTGAAAAAGAGTCTAACTGGCAGAGAGTGAATGACTGACCTGGTTAAGGGTTCCCCATACAGCACTGACTGACACACACACACCACTAAACTTTCTACATACTTTAAATTCATCATTACCACCTGTTTGTTTCAGACAGTATGTGGAGGTGTAGTGCTTGTCTTGCCTCAGACACTGATGGGACATCGTTCATCTGCCCACAGCTGTCTGCTCAAACCAACCAGAGGATTCAGTTACACTGTTGTTTAAATATCGTTATAAGGCTCCTGTGTGAACAGTGTGAGTGTGAGGCCCTTGTGTGAACAGTGTGTGTAAAAAAAAGCCCCTGTGTGAACAGTGTGTGTAAAAAAAGCCCCTGCGTGAGCAGTGTGCGAGTGTGTGGCCCCTGTGTGAACAGTGTGCAAGTATAAAGCTCCTGTGCGAACACTGTGCAATTGTAAGGCCTCTGTGTGAACAGTGTGTGGGTGTGTGGCCCCTGTATGAACCTTGTGCGAGTGTGAGGCCCCTGTATGAACAGTGTATGGGTGTGTGGCCCCTGTATGAACCTTGTGCGAGTGTGAGGCCCCTGTATGAACAGTGTGCGAGTGTGAGGCCCCTGTATGAACAGTGTGTGAGTGTGAAGCCCCTGTATGAACCGTGTGCAAGGCTTCTGTATGAACCTTGTGTGAGTGTGAAGCCCCTGTATGAACGGTGTGCGAGTGTGAGGCCCCTGTGTGAACCGTGTGTGAGTGTGAAGCCCCTGTATGAACAGTGTGTGGGTGTGTGGCCCCTGTATGAACCGTGTGCGAGTGTGAGGCCCCTGTATGAATGGTGTGTGGGTGTGTGGCCCTTGTATGAGCCGTGTGTGAGTGTGAAGCCCCTGTATGAACAGTGTGTGGGTGTGTGGCCCCTGTATGAACCGTGTGCGAGTGTGAGGCCCCTGTGTGAACCATGTGCGAGTGTGAAGCCCCTGTATGAACAGTGTGTGAGTGTGAAGCCCCAGTGTGAGCAGTGTGTGAGCTGTTGTGTGTAAACAGAGGTTGATGTTGTTAAAGCTGTTTAGATAAACAAAGGTTCAGCTCCAGATTTTCTCTACATGCCTCTAGACATTGTGTGGAAGTGTGAAGCTCCATCAGCAGCACCTGATTTTATCTAATGAAGGCCTGACCAAGTGTTGGCTTCTGGTTCTGAATTTAACATCACACGGTATAACAGAGACAGTGACCAGTGCATGAAGAATGCACAGAATGCAGGAACCCAATGTTCTTTGGAAAATAAATAAATAAGTAAATAAAAGATGATGAATAAAAAATGTATTAAAAAAATGTTTGAAGAATTAATGAATAACGCCTTACAAAACTGAGTAACAATTGTAAGTGTAATATTCAGCCCTGGCCTGAAGGTGCTAGTGATGGAGGCCGTGAAATGTTCAAGGCTGATAACTAGAGCCTCTGACAGAGAAACAGTCAGGGGAGGTTGCACACATTTGCCTAATTCTTAACATGGTTCTGACTACAGAGTAGTTACAGGTTCCTTAAGGAGAAGTGAAAACCTTCCTGTAACGTACATTACATTGATTTCCAAGTCATTTTGGATCTTTTTTCTAGTCATTTATTGTGAAATGCTCACATAATGGAACAGCTAATTTTCCACAACAACCAGGCAAAACTTCTGCAGCCAGCTCGATTTTATAGAGGACTTCAAAATCAGACCGGCCAACAAACCAATGGCAGCAGAATCGATAATAAACTTGGAGGATAAAGGAAAAGGCTGAAAGGCTGGGAGTGACTGAGAGAACCTTAGTACAGACACCGTTTACAGCTGATTATCCTGAGACGTTGTCATTCTGAACCTACCTAGACGTTAGAGGAGCTATATGTTCTAATGCAAATGTCCAGACAATCCAGTATGGAATTGACCCTCCTAGCCTCTAGTACAGAGTCCTTGTGATGTCCCATTGAGTCTAAGATTAAGATGTCTTTAAGGAGAATGGTATGTGCCCAGTATACATATATATGTGTGTGTGTGTGTGTGTGTGTGTGTGTGTGTATGTACCTTTTAACTTCAGTGCTTAAAAAGAAAAATCGATACATTTTTTTCTACTAATCAAGAATCCAATTTTCCTCCTGGATCTTCTTCCAGAGTTCCTAGAGTGTTAAAAGACAAACCTGGATTTGATGTGAAGGTTCAGCTACACTGAGCATCCAAAAGTCTACACCTCAAACATCTGATTATTGGTTATGCCACTGTGCACAAGCGGGTGAGACAAAATAATATTAACCAATAATAAGCATGGGTTCATGTGGGCAGTGGTGGCCTAGTGGTTAGGATGCTGCCTTTGAGACCTGAAGGTCTACGCTGCTCCCTGGGCGCTGTTGGTAGCTGCCCACTGCTCCACGTGTGCACGTGTAATGGGCTAAATGCAGAGGTGGCATTTCGTTGTGGTGCTTGAGTGTGTTCACAATGACAAATATTGTCAATGTGAACACACTCAATGTTACTTTCACTTCACCTCCCCTCCTCCTCCCACCAACCCCACATTGCATGATGAGAAAACACTCAGCTAGCTCAGAGACCCTCTGTATAATGTGCTCCCCTCACAAAACACAGTCATGATACAGACGGAGAACGTGTCACAGTTTCCCATTCATGCCGACTGGAAACTGAAGGAGTCAAAATTTCCTGCTTCCTGCAGCATCACCAATAACATCATTCGGCATTAATCAGTTTAGTATGATCACAGAACCGGACACATACACCATGTGACAAATGGCCTTTAAATGTGGCGAGAGAGAGAAAGAGAGATAGAGAGAGGGGGGAGGTAGCTTAAAATGGACATTGGTGTTTTTTTTGCGCCATGTGTCATTTGCCACCCAGATGACTCAAAAGTACATTAGATGGACAGTGAAGCGCATCACTGTCAGACAGGCTCTTTCCATGCATCCATCCAACCGTGAGGTAACCCAAACCTATTCGCCTTCTTTCACTTCTGCAGTAGAATTGCATCAGATACAGTTGTCATTGAAGAACTGATGACAGCTGGAGTCTGGGCTATGGGGGTTATCGTCACTCACTTAGTGCCACAGGATTTCTGACAGCGAGACGGAGACTGATTTCTTACAGGTTTCGTAAGATTGCACTGTCTGAAATGGACCCTAACACTGGCCATTTGTCTTTTTTTCCCACAGTGAAATTACTGATCATAAACCTGAGATTCTTTAAATGTTACGCTCTTCTGTCCCTGGACACTTTAGCAGAACCCCTTCCTGGAGCCCCACCATGCTTAAGCTCAAGGCGGGTGTTTCTAATAAAGTGGCCAGTGAGAGGAAGCAAAAGATGGGTGTTTCTAATAAAGTGGCCAGTGAGAGGAAGCACAAGGTGGGTGTTTCTCATAAAGTGGCCAGTGAGAGGAAGCACAAGACGGGTGTTTCTAATAAAGTGGCCAGTGAGAGGAAGCACAAGGCAGGTGTTTCTAATAAAGTGGACGATCAGTTAAATTTAGTTTCCACTGGACGCTGTGAGGGGCTGTATCACTTCCATGTTAACCATGCCCTTGTCCCTACAGAAAGGAACAGCTGTCCTGTCAATAATAATCGACCATCTGCATCCCCTCGATTACCCGCAAACACACAATTTCACACACACTTGAGTCCCAGCTAAGCTCCAGTCCAGCTGTTCAACGACCATTAACCCATCCCCGTCTTTTCATATCTCTATCCGTGCCACCTCTCCTGCCATCTATACATTTATTCCCTAAGCAGACATTGATTTGGAGCTGAATTCGCATTCCAACTGAATACATTAGAGGATTCTAACTGGTCTGCTTTCACCATCTGTAAACCTTGGCATGACACATATGATTATATGTATTACATTACGTATTTAATCTGTAAGATCCTGGCTATTGCCATCGTAAGAATATGCCTGATTACTGAAACAGCCATTTTTATTCTTTACTCAGCTTAAAACATTATATAAAAAGTGAAGTTAGAGAGGACCACACATGCAGCTCCTTCTCTTTCCAAAATATCCATCTCTATCTTGCAAGATGAACCCCACCACCACTCCCATCCTCCCTGTACCTTTAGCCCAAGTTCTGAGCTCTCTCCTGTCTTACAGCATATTCTTATATTCTAATATAGGAGATATATGTGATTTAGCTTTATTGTTTTGCATGTGTGGGCAAATTTTTCCCCATTTTCCCCCATTCTACTATTACTTTACATGAACGGTATGTTTTTTTAATTTCCCAAGCAATTTTAGCCGACCCCTGTCTTTATTCAGGAAGTCTTCTTCAACACTTTTAATCTGTGCTTCAGATGTACAGTGGACGCTGATAAGATCACAGCTCATTGGAAAGGGGTTCACATAGTTATACAGAGGATGTCATAAAAAAATTTGACATTTCTCCAGCATTTCTCTAATGAGCTTGTATTAATTATGTTGAAACTAACTCTTAACTAACTGTTATGGTTTAATGTCGGGTATACACTGTGATTATGGGCCATCCCAGAAGAAAGATGACCAGCGTGAAAGAATCGTGGCAATGTCTTTGTCATGGCTCCAACACGGTTTTCCTGCTGCCTGTAAGATTGACTGACCATCCAGAGCAAAGACAGCCTGGGACAAAATTCCAACAGCGTCTCAAATTTAAGATGACATGGCAATAATATTGGTCATGGCTCCAACACGATATTCCTGCTGCCTGTAAGAATGGCTGACCATCCAGAGCAAAGACAGCCTGGGACAAAATTCCAACAGCGTCTCAGATTTAAGATGACATGGCAATAATATTGGTCATGGCTCCAAAACGATATTCCTGCTGCCTGTAAGAGTGACTGTCCATCCAGAGCAAAGACAGCCTGGGACAAAATTCCAACAGCATCTCACATTTAAGATGACCTGACAGGGGAATGGAACCGCAGTCTTAGTGTTACCCACTAAGCGACACCACCTGTAGCACCTGTAGTTTGTGGACTGACCTTGTGAACGTTCACTGTATTGTAACACTGTGAAAACCCAATAAAGAAAAGTGAAGTTAAAAAGCTTGTCAGACTTTGCATCGGTCCATTCATCATGAAATCATCACCACGTTAAGGGCAAAATGAGAAAATGACAGTGACGTACTGTATATGGGCTGCTATTATGTGTTTTTCATTTTTACAGGAGCTACAGTGCTTTTTTTTAATCGTGACTAATTGTGACATTGAGTGCGATGCTAAAAGGACGACTCTAAATACGACTTTGCTGTTAACCTCACCATGCTGTTGCAGCTTTCATTCCAAGAAAATCTGTCCTTCAACACAGCATGATTCATCCTTCCATCTCTTCTCCATCTTTACCCATCCATCCATCCATCCATCCATCTGTCCATCCATTATTCAAACAACCAATCAACAAAATTCACATTTCCTCATGAAAACAGCCGAATGTAAAAGGTTTCAAACCTCAGATCATCACTGATACAGAACAGTTCCTTTTTAGGCATGCTGCTACGCCTTCTCCTTCCAAGAAAAGCGTTCCCTTTAGGTTTTACACATGTTTTCTTGAATATTCAGCAAAGCCCACGAGTAACGCAGAATTAATTAGTCAGAGGGAAAGATTTTCGCTCATGAATAATGGAAAAGTGTGTCCTTGTGTACAATCATGTAAAATTATTTTATTCATTAATTATTATACATCTGTGGGGAAAAAAAAATTTGCCAGACCAGTGCATCTGTAGAATAGCCTCTTTCAGTTACTGATCAATTTTGAAATGATGTCTAGACTGCAGTAAAGGTTTTAATATCATGTAAAGAGGAAAAGAAGGAAGAGTATTACAGTCTGCTGCATAAACGATGACTCACATCCAGACCACTGTCTAGCTCTTGATAAGGAAGCGACTAACTGATCCTATCTATAAGTGAAGTTACCTCAGTGGAAACATAGGCCTTTCTAATCCTGTTTTATGTTTAGATGTGATGTACTAGTTTGTCTGTTATATCAGCACATACAAACATAGATTCACTCGGACAGGGTGAACTGAGCCAGATGAGACTAAGATTCTACGGCAGGGGTGTCAAACTCCGGCCCCGGAATTGGGTGATTTCCCTGCTCAAACACACCTAATTCACGTTACCTGTTAAGTGCCAGGTTTAGTGAGTGTGTTTGAGGAGGGGAAATAGTAAGTAGTGCTGGACACCGGCCCTCCAGAACTACATTTTACGCCATTACGTTACAATATTATATTCACTGCTGAGACAAAGCCTTCAAACACTAAATGTGGATTAGAACACCAATGTAACAAACAAATACTCGAGTATTCATATGATTCAGATCAGCGCTACACTGTTCTTTAATGAAATGGATATTTTGGAAGTCTGGGAGAGGTGATACTGAGCAGTAAAACTGAAATGCACTTTCTGAATCAGTGTTCTGGGCCAGTAGGCAAAAATACATATTATTTTATATTTTAGGTCATACTTCTGCAGAAATCTCGAAATTTCAAAAGTGTTTCAAGCACTGTAGATGGTCAATTGTAGCTGCTCACAGAAATGCCATCGGTAGCTTCTTGCCCTCATCTATTCCTATTGGAAGTCCATTCTGTCCAATGTAATGATCTGAATACTTACTGCAGATACAGTTATACAGCTGCAGTCAGAAACATTAGTCACCTGGTTTCCTTCTGCAACCAACAATGCACCCCACAGCAGCTGAAGTGTTTCAGAAGATCCTCCCACCTTCAAGACACCGCATCGGAAAAGCAATTTCTAGTTTTTAAGCCACACTCTGGAGAATACTACTCCACTGATGTATGAGATGTGTAGATGGTTAACCTTTTCAGTTTGGCCAGACTGAAAACTGTAATTGCTGTCATCACAAAACCTCCTATCTCACAAATGGCAAATTTATATCAAAACGTTCAACATTAAAGTGGCAAGATTTTAAGTGGCATGATTTCTATTGGTCCATTTGTGGTGAAACATTAACATTATGTTGGCATTGTTTGGCATAATTTTAATTGTAATAATTAGTAATATTTTTCAATTTTAACCAGTGACTTGGATTGTTAGATGGTTTTCACAATTTAAAAAAAAATGATAATAGTACTAAAGGGTAATATTTAGAGGTTTGTGGCAGTGACAATATACTAGAACACATGATTCCAATAATATGAAAATTAAAAAACTGAGGATAACAAAAGTGGCATTATTTTTTGTCGTGAGGGCTTTGGTGTTTTGACTCTTGAGGCATTTGATGGACTTGTCATAAATTCTGAAACTTTAGCAGCTTCACACCATTTTGTGTTGTCCTTCTCCAACACACCTAATTCAGCAGATGAGTTTTATGACCTATCCAGACAAAAGATTTCTTCCTAACTCAGTGGTATAAATTAGCAAGGTTGTTCTTCTTTACTGCAGTAACAGTCTCTACTCTTCTGGGAAGGCTTCACACTAGATGCTGGAACATTCCTGAGTATTTCACTGAGTTCCCTCATGAGAGCATTAGTGAAGACAGGTGCTGATGTGATGCTGAACTAGTTCTGCATCACAAACTACCACTCTAGCTCATCTCAGTAGTGTTTAGTGGAGCATTCTCATCCCAACGTATCATAATAATCTTTCCAACCAGCCTTAAATATCAGCAATGGGGGCAAAGACTAGCTGAACCCACCAATCAGAATGGGTGTCTGAAAACGAATACATGGGTCCGATATCCCAAACCCACAGTAAACCCAAAAACTGGAAAGGATTTTTGTTGGTGATTCATCAGTCTAAGAGTTAGCCTAATCCATGACCGGACAAAGAGTTTTTAGAGTGTCATGAGTTGAAGCTGGTGTGTTGGAGTAAACCGCTCATTTGAATGTCAGAGTTCGTTGTGTATGCTGCGTCGCTGTGTGCTCAGGCTGCAGGCTGCTGGTGTTTGAAGCTCCATGTTGTAGAGGCATTTACTGGGCTCCTTCACTGACCTCAGATCAGTCTCTGTCCCACAAACCAGAGACACCTAGAACACAGACCACAGCACATTTAGGGAGCATGTGTTTTTCATATAAATAGACCCAATCATAAGATACACAACTCTCACCTGGATTTCTCTTGAAACGCTCAGAGTAATGTTTGGTTTGTGTGATATTGCTTTAGCTAATAATAATCTTCAGTACTCAATGTTCATGCTCATCCATGTGTCTTCCTTTAAATAAAGAGTAACTTCAAAATAACGATCATACAGTTTTCTTAGTACACTTTTGTTAAAAATGTACACTGAAACTCTTTTTGCTAAAAGGTGCTTTAAATACTAGAAAGCTTAGAGTGCTGATGAGCACTGATATCATAGCAGAAGGATAATCCCTTGAACTCCATAGGCCCATATGTTTAGCCACAATTCATTTCCTCATTCTCATAATCACAGTTTGTACATTTTAGTTTTATAGTAGATACTGAAAAATTCATAGTAGATACTGAGCAAATAATTATGGATGCCTTTATTCAAAGGAGATACTGAATAATTCATAGTGGGTACTGAATAATTCATAAGGGATACTGAATAATTCTCAGTAGCCACTGAATAATTCAAAGTGGATACGGAATAATTCACAGTAAATACTGAAAAATTCATAAGGGATACAGAACAATTTTCAGAAGATACTAAACAATTCACAGTAAATACTGAATAATTAATAGTGGATACTAAATAATTCATAATGGATAAAAGTCCTAATATTAATAGTGAATAATCCTTACATTAATAAGTGAGTAAGTCGTGTGCAGTTTAAGGGATTATAATACATCTGGGTTTGAGATACTTTTACTGAACTTCACATTTTTTGGCCTTTTTTTTCTTTTTTTTTTAAACCTGAAATGATTTCATGTCACTTTCTGTGTCAGTGAAGTGACTGTACTACAGCTAAAAGATGGCACTTTCTCTTCAAAAGGAACCTCCCATAATACAACACAAGCCTCTTTTTTGATGTCTGTCAGAGGCGTGTAAAGATGTGACTGAGTCCCTACCATAAGCGTATAAGAGGAAAACTGAGGCTGAGCTGAGATCAGCCTGAAGCATCGCACACCCAGCGACTCCTCCAGACCTTCTTTACAGCAGGGGAAAAAGTTATTGTACTCCCTGAGTGGTTTCCATAGCAACCCTTTCATCAGTCTCTCCCCCTCTCTCACTATCCGTCTTTCTCTCGACAATCTATTCTGCAGACAAAAGCTACCTGAATACACACAGAGGTAGAGAGAGAGCGAGCGAGAGAGAGAGAGAAAGAGAGAGGGCGAGCTACACATTTGGTAGAGAGAGAAAAGCATTAAAACAACCAGGCATGCGCAAATGTACACACACACACACACACACACACACACACACGTTGTTCTTATCATTATCTCATCCACAGAACAACATCTCTCCGCCTGCCTTTGCTTTGCCCAAGTGTTTAACTGAAGTGGATGCAGAACATTTGTTGTAGCCAGTGTGTTTTACTGCAGTGCGTTCCGTGAACACAGCTGTAGAGCTGTCAATATACATCTGCAATCTAGTAATTTGTAGATTTTAAAAAGCAAAATAATAAAAACCTACATTAATTGACCAAAATAATGTATATTAAGTACTCTATACAGACTGAAATAAATAAACATATATATATATATCCATTTTCTAAACCACTTCTTCCATTTCTGGGTGCGGGGAAGCTGGAGCCAATCCCAGCTGACTATGGGACTAAGGCGGGGTTCACCCAGGACAGGAGGCCAACCCGTCGCAGGGCAACACAGAGACAGACAACCACTCATACACACACTCACACCTA
>JBBPDA010000081.1:730315-744857 GCA_037974385.1 Arnoldichthys spilopterus | reverse complement strand
AGTGTAGTGGGACGGTACCTTGCTCAAGGGTACCTCAGTAGTGCCCGGGCCGGGATTTGAACCTGCGACCTTCAGGTTGCAAAGGCAGCGTCCTAACCACTAGGCCACCACTGCCCACAATTTGTAAAATTTTTATTCATATATACATCTCTATACCGTTCACTACTGGCTCTGAATCCAAATTCCACACATCTCAATTCAATCGAGCCTCTGTGAAACGTGCTGGGCAAACTGGTCCCATCTATGGAGGCCCCACCTCACAGCTTAAAGGATAGGCTGCTAACATTTTGGTGCCAGATACCACAGCACACTGCTCAGAGGTCTTGTGGAGTCCATGAGTCAATGGGTAAGACGTTTTAGCAGCACAAGGGGGATCTACTCAGTATTAAGTAGGAAGTTTCTCAGTTCTCATGCTATGACTGATCAGTGTAATAATAATAATAATAAGAAGAAGAAGCAGAAGAAGGAGAAGAAGATGAAGAAGACCACCAATGTGAACAAATGAATCTCTTTCAGTGGGAATGCTCAAAACACATTTGTACATTCACATGCATGTGAGCATCTCACACACACACCCTGACCTTTACAGAAGTGTAATAGTGGAGCTGGGCAGCCTCTAACAGCACGCAGTAATAAAGAGTACGCTAGCCTGCAGGCTACACTCTTTCTGATACACTATCACTGCAGCACACATACTCATCCTCACAGTGTGTGTGCGCGTATGTGTGTGTAAAACACGATCACTCTGCTTGTCATGCAGTTATATTGTGCTGGGCAAGCACGATGGTCATTTGCACTTGTTCACACACTGTAGAAACACCCAGAAGTAAAATGGATACATATTCTACAGCATACAGCACACATACTGTAGCCAATACTATACACTGTATACTGTACGCATACTATGTAGAAGTGGGCAGTATGGTAGAAATACAATACTGTGATGGTTTCACACACTGCACTGCTCTAAAATCACATTTAACATGTTTAATTATGCTTGGTCTGTAGTGAAGCCTGTATTGTGTCAGTGTTCTTTAAGTACTAAAAAAAATCAAACAGAAATGTATTGTGATGTTATTTATCGCAATAATAAGTACTGTCATATTGCCCAGTGCTAATACTTCAGCAAATAAAGAAGTCTTGCCAAAAACACTGATTTATCAATACATATCAATACTAAACGTTCTGAAATGAAAGAATACTCGCCTCACACAGTATCGACATTATCACCCCACAATAGCAGCACAGTACAGAAGCCTTTGTGTCAGAAGGAAAGTGTGTTTGCTATGAGCAGTATCAATACTGAACTTTTTCAGATTTCAGAAATATTTATCTTAGGGGGAAAAAACAACATTTATAATATGCCTTTGGTATCAAACGTGGAATTACAAATCAGTATTTTTCAAAGTGTCTTCTTGAGGCTGAAAATGTAAGTATCATGACAACACGTATGTAGTCTATAGTATATACTGTTATAAATGTAGTGCAGAGTGCATAGAGCAGTGATCACCAACCCTGGTCCTGGAGATCAGTATCATCCTATAGAGTCCAGTTTTACCACTATCCACCACTGACTCAGGCGAACTGTCTTGTGGACTGAATGGATCAGATGCATCAGTGTTTGGTATGGTGAATCCGGTCCAAGGTCTGAGGTTCTCACACCCTTAAACTTCAGGACCCTTGACATGGGATGAAACTGGTTTGATACATGGCAAAAACCGTATTTCTGGTATATAATCTTTGACTGATCATCATTCAGGGTGTCCAGAAACCTTCAATCCAAATTAAAGCTCTGGGCTCCTGATTTTCTGCCTAACCTTGTCTTTGGGAGCTCCCTATATAGGGGGATATTATATATATATATATATATAATATTTTCCTTTTTAAATTACTTTGAAATTGCTCTCTCTCTTTTTTAAATTCAAGTCAAGTTTATTTATATAGATTTTTTAGAACTGACGCTTTACAGAAACTGGGTCCGAGCCCCCATAGAGCAAGTCAAAGGTGACAGATGCAAGGAAAAACTCCCAAGCTGTAGGAAGAAACCTCGGGAGGAACCAAGGCTTAGAAGGGGGAACCCATCCTCCTCTGGTCGACACCGGACAGCAATAACAAACAAGAGAAAAGAAAAGGAGAAAAGAATAAATAAATAAATATATTTAATAATAATAGTCTCAGTATAAATGGGCAGCAGCAGTTTAGATCAGACTTTAGATCAGTTCTTTGGCGGATAGGGCTGTTCATATGGGCTCCTCAGCAGGAGTGAGTGGGTTGAAAGCCACAGAGACTTCAACCAGTAAGAGGGTATCAGGGTGGGACAGGCTGGTCCAGATAGCAGAATCAGGCAGGATCACTGGTCTCTCAGCAGGGTAGCTCAACATTTTATTTAATTTTTTTAAAATAAATCCTTTAAAAGAATTTTGGTGAATTCTGACCTTTCCTTGAAGAACCGTCGACACTCACTAAAAGTGGGTGTATGCTAAATTTGGAACATCAAGTTTTGGGAAAGATGATCTCCAGAAGGAGGCTGTTGTAGATGGTTGTGTCAGTGACAGCACGTGTTCCTTTAGATAGCAACAGTGTATCAGTGCTGATGAGAGAGTTTAAATGAGCACTGTGTAATAATGGCATTATTAAGATTTTTTTAGACTGCTTTTCACTGTGATCAATCTTGAGGCATTCTGACCAGCCTTACAAGACCAGCTAGTGCAGTTATCTCTCTGATCTTGACTAATGATTTCAATTTATATTACAGATCTAGGTGAATGTAGTGGTAGTGTCTTTTCTTGGTGTAGTGAGGCGTGTCTGGGCAAGAAATCAAACCCTCAGTCCTCAGAGGGCAGCGGTGTCATATCTATGCCATTTTCTGCGTTAGCGTCGAGCTAACTTTCTCACGGTTGCTGTCTCCTCGTGTTTGTTCTGTGTGTGTTTGGTTTGTGTGTAGGCTGCAGGAGAAAGGCCCTGGAACCCTGCAGGAGATAACCCAGCCACTACTGCACAGCAGGCAGGCTAACAGCAGCATCCACGTTTGTTCATTAAAATGCACCCTGGGTGTCTGACTGCGCTCACTCATTACTGTACGCCCTCTTAAGAGTGTGGGTGTGTTCATGTGTGTGTGTGTGGAGCTATTTTAAGGCCTGGCTGTGTGGTATGCCATTGTAATCAGGAACCAAAAGGTGAATGGAGAGCGAGAGAGAGAGGTGGAGGGAGAGAGAGAGAGAGAGAAAGAGAGAGATGGAGCGAGAGAGAGAGGGGGAGAGAGATGGACAGAGAGAGAGAGAGAGAGAGATAGAAATAGAGAGAGAGAGAGAGAGAGAGGGAGAGAGAGAGAGATGGACAGAGAGAGAGAGAGAGAGAAAGAGAGAGATGGAGAGAGAGAGAATGGGTGTTTTCTCCTGGCCACACTTCTGGTGTGCAGTTAGAGACTGGAGCCCATCTGCTGATGCGGTTTGTGTAAGCTCCTCCAGCCCTTCATCGATAGGCTGGTTTTAAATTAGTCAGAGACAGCATCTATTATATGAATGGCATCAAAAGAACCATAAATGGCACACAATGTTCATCTGTTGTCTCTGGCCACATGTTAAAAGAGTGAAAGAACAAGGTCCAGTCCAATTCAAGGTTCAACAGGGCCAGTGAGTGTGTTAAGGCTCTAAAGTACTACATGATATGAAAAGAGTTGTCTGTCTGAACTCGTTCACTTTGTCCATGGGCAATAAAGTCTTTTGCGTTTGTGTGTGTGTGTGTGTGTGTGAGAATGTGAGGGTGTTTGTGTTTAATACCTGATCTCCATTTGAACAGTGTCATACGCCTCTTCAACCTTCTGAAGTTCAGATACAGCACTGTCTAAAGCTAGAGAGACACACACACAAAGAGAGAGAGAGAGAGAGAGAGAGAGAGACATGGTTAAGTTGCAGTAAAAGGTCAGGCTTGTACAGAGCAGTGCATGGCTGGTCCTCAGTAAACTCTCACTGTGTTCAATATTCATCATTACTATTAGTCTCACACTTCTGTTACCCACGATGCAACAGGAGTGATCTTAAAGAGCAACAGCTGCTAGAGACCAAGAGAGAGGCAATATAAACTGGGAAGAAAAGACAGACCATGAGATAGAGGGAGGGGGAGGCTGAAATCAGAGTTGTTGAGGAAACCCTGCGTTATGTGAGAGAGAGAGAGAGGGTGACGTCCTAATCACACGTTTACAAAAAGGACTAAAGGAACCAATCCGCCCACCTGCTTACAAACAACAACAGGAAAATTATCAACAAACATTAGGCAGTTGTGGAAGAAATAAGACAACGAAAAACAATGAAAGAGTACAAACTAAAGAGATCCATTAGGTCCAGTCTAGTTTAGTCTTAGACTAAACCATAGTGCTAGTGATGATTCCCTGATCTATAGGAATTTAAGTCTAGGTTAAGGCTTAATCTATGAATTGACACTGTGGCACATTACACATGGCAATTCAAGCGTTAAGTCAAGTTTTATTGGTGAAAAAAAAAAAGATCTGGGTGGGAAATTAGCTATTGAAAGTAAATAATCACATTTAAATTGCAATCAAAATACTGTTAAAAAAACATTCAGGCCAATCCAGATCTAAAGCTGCTGTCCAGTGTCGCCCAGAGGAGCATGGGTTCCCCCTTCTGAGCCTTGGTTCCTCTTAAGGTTTCTTCCTACAGCTTAGGGAGTTTTTCCTTGCCTCTGTTGCCTTTGGCTTGCTCTTTGGGGGCTCGGACCCGGTTCCTGTAAAGCTGCTTTGTGACAACGTCAGTTATAACAAGCGTACTAAAAATAAACTTGACTTGACTTAAAGCTCATTTCACTTACTGACCACTCTTCCACTACTACACAAAGGGAAATTAATGCTGAAAATCATAATCTTTCTAGGTTTTTACCCTTACTGGCAATGTTTTCTGTTACAGTACCCATAAGGTAAGTGTCTTGCCACATCCTATTTGTTCTAATTAAGCAGTCTTCAGCGCTGTGCTGTATGATGTGTTGTGGCACAGCAGAATCTGCCTTGTTGCGAGGCAGAAAAGGTCATGTTTATGCGAATGAGTGTGACCCCCAGCAATTCGACTGTTCTTTGTCACGAACAGCAAGTGTTAAACTTTCTTCGAAGGTAGAGAAGGAAACATTATCTCTCTTTCTTTTGACTCTATATTGGTTTTGTATAATGAAAAACATGCAGAGAAACACTGCTGATGTAGTATACATGGTTTGAGCAAGAAGGCAAGGCATAAACCGTACAGAGCTTGTAGGTTAGTTGCTAAGACAGCTAGCTTTATAGTGAGACTGAATGAGCTGAACCGATGGCTAGTTTTTGGCGTAAAAATAAAATAAAAATAAACAGTGAGTAAAACAAGTAGAACACATACTTTCACATTTAAAGACATTAATTTGTTGTTGGTACAGGAACATGAGACGCTGACCAAAGGCATGTTTTACTTATAACTACATAACATGTTCATGCTACATTTTACCCTACATTAAGTCATGCCCTGTGCTCCCTTGCACCAATGCACTTGCAATACTGGTATTTTGTCGATATCGTGCCACTCTAGTCACATATCTAGTTTCTGAGCACTCCAGCACTGATCTACAGACTCTTACATCTGTTAGGCAAGACTGCGGGGGGGAAACTGATGCTTTTCTGCCCGTTTTTCTCTTCAAAGCTGCTCTCTGGCTGCAGAGGATTTCAGACCAAATCAGATCGCAGTGACTCATCTCATCCACAATTCTCAAATAAGAAAGAAGACGGAAATAGGAGAGAGGGCAAGAAAAGGTCAAGCACAATCTTTTGTAGAGAGCAGAAGTTTGGGGAATAAAGGAAAAACTACATAAATAGAATAAAAACCCATGAAAGAATCTGAATAGAAGTGGCTAAGGATGGCATTCGAATGCTCATTGCTGCTGCATTTACGTTAACGTCACCAAAATAACTTAAATCATTGGAAAAAGCACCTGAAAAGCACCAGACACACATACACAAGGCCTGTAACCAGATGCATTATACAGAATGAAAAGCTTCCACAGTCTAAATATGTTCAAATGCAGAAGCCCACAGGCAGCACACTCATTTATTCATTCACTTTGGTTATGTTTTACCTCTGCACGTCCATGGAGAAAGTAAGAAGCATTGGGCCTCATTTAATTATGTCTTACTAATTGTTTTCTTCAATTTATTCTTGAAGAAGGTCCTTAAAAAAGTCTGCGTCCGATTTATCATGTTATTTTGCGCGAACAACAAAAAGAAACGTTTACTGAATAAAAGACGTTTGTGAATAATCCCCAATAGCACCTGCTTTCCTTCTTTTAGATTTTTCAATGATGGCTCAACATGGCAAAAACAATTATACACTGAAAGTGCTCCACCCTTCCACCTAAACAAAATACACAAAATATCATTCATTCGACAAAATGAAGCTCATTATTCTGACTCAGGAGAAAACAGTAGCCTTTTCTGGAAACTTCCACAAAATGAATGAACCGAATAGTTTTGATTCTTCAGTTTCATTGGCTAAGACACATTCAAAGTGGTTGTAAAATACTTCAGCACACATCACCTGAATTCTGCATTAATCCAGTAACTACTGAGCTGTTCATAGAATTTTTGGAAAATAATTGTTTTGTAGAATTCTAAGAATTCTTGCTGTTTGATCATTTATTGAGAATAGTTTATAATAAATGTCACATTTATTGATCTTTGGTTGGATTTGCAAGATCTCTGGCCCTGTGTGGTAAAAATAAAAATGCATATAAATGACTGTGTCCTTCAGGCTGTTACCAACCGTAAGCTGCAAGAGAAATTCAGTATCCAACATAGTGACACTGCTGATTTGTTGAATCAAGTTGATTGCTGGGACTAATGAGCGATATGCCCACATCTGGAAATGAGAAGCACTAAACAGAGATTGATGGAAAAAAAAAAAGTGATGGCACTGAAGATAATGTTATACTCTAAACGTGCACAAACGAAAACCTTTCAGATGCGAGTGCCTACAAAACCACTTCCTCCTCACACACTTCAGAACAGCCCACACACAGTCTGGCTGTGAGTGAGGCTGTGTGTCTGGGCAGCAGTGTATGACCTCCGGCTGCTTGGCAGGGCTTCAGAGTGTGTGTATTGATGAACCATCGACAGGCTGATCCGCCTCATAAAGACATGAGAGCTGTGCTCATTTCTCCTGAGGAGACGGAAACTTGCGCAATTTTAGAGCTAAAGGCTGCGGGAGACGAGCTATTTCAGACAGAAAGTGGAGGAGGAGGAAGAAGATATAGCCTGATTATCCACACACTCTCCAACACAAGACGCAACACACAAATATCAACCACTTCAACTTGAAACTGTTTCACAGAGTTTACAGATTATGCTGTGTGTCTGAATTGGATTGTGTTGGCTTGGCTAACCCAAACCTGGCAGGTCGGAAACACAAGCAAATTAGCCAGAATGCTAACACAACCAAAGTTACACAATGAAAAAACTACACTCACTCCACCCAAACATTGTAAACTTTACCATACAAAATAAAGCTAGTTTGGACTGAATAAATAGTATTAAAACACACAAAATGTAGGCATGTGTCTCGTTTTTAGCTATTTTAAATGTTTGATCAGTTGTGGACTACTTCACTAGAGAGAATTTAGATTTTTCCAGTGTTTTGTAAATCTTACACAAACTGATAATATATATAAAAAATATTTTTGAGGGTGAAGCTTAGACAGGTCAATTAAACTTCACAATTCATCTCCTCACTATTCACACTCAGGACTGAATAATTTCTAGTATGCCCTGAATAATTCATAGTGGACAGTAAATGGTTCATACAGGATACTGAATAATCATAGTATACATTAAATAATTCCAAGCAGATAATTAATAGTTCATAGTGCTCACAGAATAGCATATAATAGACAATGAAAACTTTTATAGTAAATACTGAATAATTCATAACGGATAATGAATAATTTATAGTTGATACTGAATTACTCATAGTAGGTGTGAGGGTCCGTCTTGTCTCGTCTGGTTCTAGACAGAGCCATGGCAAATCCTCTAGCTTGTACCTCTTGATATGGCCCATTATGGATCCTGAGTTGTGTTTAGGATCATTATCTTGTTGTAGAAGCTGTCTACTTCATATGTTCAGCTTTGTTACAGACGCTGTGATGTTTGCGTCCACATTTTCAACCCTGAACCACCCTGTCCTAACAGGAGATTGACTCTTTTTGTGAAATGTCTTTGCTCACTGTAAGCAAAAGCTAAATTTCATTGTCATTAGTCCACAGGATTTACAAAATGTATCAGGCTTCCTTCCCTCTGCAGACTTCTGTCGCTGAATTTTGTGGGAAGGATGCAGGAAAGGTTCACCTCTGATGACTCTTCCATGAAGGTGATACTTGTGATACCAGTGCACACCCACTTTGCAGTCTGCTAAATCTTCTTGATTGTTTTTTCAGTCAAAAAAGATTTGCTGATCAGCTGTCCTAGTGATCTGACCAGCAGTTCTCTCTGAACATTTTCTTGGTGTTCCAGGCCTCAATGTGACCTACATGACCCCTGGTAACTTGAGTCCTAATTACATTACAAACTGAAAAAAACACTTTTAGTACGATTTACTATCGTCTTATAGCCTTTGTGGACATCAGTTGTTACTTTTCAGAATGTTAGGCAGCTGCTAGAGGAGTCAGGATAATTTTAAGGCTGTAAAATGTTTTTTCCTGACAATGACTGTGAAAGAGCCCACTGCCCTAACAAGCTAATTGAGATAAAAAATCTCTTCCCAAACTTTTGCACTATTCTTTTCTCCTTTTTTACTCTAAAACTGAACAAGAGTAGTATTAACCTTGCTTAAAATGACAAAAGAGTGTTTTATTTTACTGTTACGCATTTTGGAGATCAGTTCATCATCTAACTTTGTCACGATAACCATTGTCATGATAAGGGGAGGCTTGGATGCAAGTGCAAGTTTCAAAAGATGTGTTAAATGAAACAGGCTTGGGAGACAAAACAAAAGGGCAATCCAAAGGCGTGGCAAAGCAGAAGCTAAGGCAAGGTCAAGATTAAAAACCTTGGTCAAAATACAGGGCTAGGATCAAAGTTAGGACGTATAGACACTGTGCATATGACAAGTAGACTTCGCAGTCTCCTGTGTTTGCTCAGAGACTAAATAACCCCAGTGATTAGCTCCCTGATGCATGCCACCTTGGCAAAGCTGATCTGGAAGCTAGAACTCTGGGGAGGTAATTCCCCCTCCCCTCCAGAAGGGGATATTACCCTCACAACCATTCACAAAAAAGGAAATTTGGACCAGGTGTGGCCAGACATTTAGTAATTTAGAATAACAGCCTATGATCCATCTGTTTCTACTGATGAAAAATAAGCCAAAACTCTTACATTAAAAATTTCAGTCCTTCAATCTCCTACTGCTAACTGCACACACAAACAAACAAATACAATCGGAGAGATTAGGTACTGAATACATTTCCAAACCCACCAAGGCTGGCACTGGGCGAGCTAGTGTACAGCGTCTAATCCTTACTATGGACATGTGTACAGTTTTGAACAGCATTAAACACTTCAGCAACACAGATAGCTTATCGCAACTACGAAAAAATACAAGAGAACAAACTGGGAATAGATCACTTCAACATTTGAAACAGTCAAGACTCCAGATAAATACAGAGAAAATAAATCAGCAGCAATGATGCCGAGCGTAAGAACCACAGAGAGAACAGATGTTCTCCAAAATATCAGAGTGCTTTCAGCACCATGGACAGCACCGACTAACTGCATTGCCAGCACTACCACACTGACCTAATTCAGCACCACAGACAGCATCACTGTTTATCTGCACTCTACACCAACTTTACTAGAAAGGCCTACTGTAGCCTGTAGCCCATCTGTTAGAGCAGTTTATCGGCACCCCCCCCCCCTTCATTCAGCCGTGGTGGGTTTCTGACTACAGGACCCCTGTTGTCCAAATACTATTTGTGTGGTGCTCCATTTTCAGCATTGCACTGACATGATGACAGGGTGGCCCAGGTTGGAAGGATGGATAAGCCAAACTGTGTATCAACAGACAGGCTGGAGTCTCTACCTGTACACCAGCAAGGCGGAGCTCTCATGGTCATCTAAAGGAAGAAGGTTTAAAAACTCAACTAGCAGCTCTGTGACCAAACACTCAGAAAGAAGCTGCGTAGTCAAACTAGGAGCTAACTATTTACATTAGCTGCGTGACTGTGTTGTGGAAACAGTTATGCTACAAGTTAAGTGGCTAAACTGGAATGACTCATCAGCATTGTGAGATTGTGAGTCAGAGAGAGAGAGAGAGAGAGAGAGAGAGAGAGAGAGAGAAAGAGAGAGAAGGAAGGGGAGAGAGACAGGGAAAGGAGACACAAAGAGACAAATACTAGAAAGAGAATAGAAAGGGAAAGAAAAGAAAAAAGAGGGGGGAGGCATAAAGGGCTTGGACATGTGCCACTACACACACACATATACATAATGGTTATTAAATAAAAGAGCTTTATTTGTCTGACTCCTGGTTCCATTCACCACCACTGTAAAGAAGTGAGAGGCAATGTACCACTTCAGCCCAAACCCTGCAGGACTGTTCACATTGCAAATGTTAAGTAATGGGGGAGGTTTGGTGAAAAACAAGGAAATGCCTTTTAACAATGTACAGCTCTTTCACTTATACATTTGTATAGAATCTGGATTCAACTGTTTACACTGCCGTGTATGTGTGTGTGTAGTGCTGCTGTGTAAACAGGAAAACCTGCTTAAAAGTTAAAGTTACTGCGTTATTATCTATGGCACTTGTTGCTATGACGACAGTTCCTCTATGACAAATATCCAACATCTATTCCTCATTTGCATATTTGCAAGTTTGCATGCAGATCCTTAATCAGTAAACAGTGACCAATGAAAATGTGATTACAGTGGTGTTCTGTGTGAGAGCATGTGTGCATATGTTTATGAGTGTATGTGTGCATATGTTTGTGAGTGTATGTGTGCGTGTGTGAGTGAGTGTGTGTGTGTGTGTGTGTGTGTGTGTTTGAATGCACTTAATGGGCAGAAATAAGACAAGACAGAAAAGTCCCTTTAAATAGCTACATCTGGGTACACACACACACATATAAGTAAACACAGTCCTCAGGCATTGAAGTGAGGAGACACACACAGTGTTGTGCTGCTGCTGGGTGTTAATTGTAATGGAGGCTGGCAGGTGAGCACAGAGAGAGAAGTGTGTGAAGCCTGCAGGACAGCGAGACAAAGATGGACAGAAAAACAGAGGTGTCTATATACACTTCTCCACCTCCATCTCTCTCTCTCTTTCTCACAAGTCTGCTCTCTTTCCACTTCTTTCACTCTCTCCTCCTGCTCTACATCTCTCCCCACCCTCTTTCTATATATCTCACGCTCTACTTCTCTTCGTTTCTCTCCTTCTCTTTTTCTCTCTCCCTCTCCTTGTCGGTCTGTCCACTGTGCTAGTCAGTGTATGTTTAGTGGTGTAGGAGAAGCGCTGTTTAACTGCTGAAATGATTATTATGACTGTTAGGGACTTACCATGAACTCAACACCCCCCAACTCACTCTCTCTCAAGTCCCTGCTCTCCTCTTACCATTCTGTTTCTCCTTCTGTACTCTTTCCCCTCTCTCTCTCTCTCTCTCTCTCTCTGTCCCCATGCTGTTTCCTCTTACTCTAGAGTTGATCTGGGATAAATAGAAGTGGGGCAAACTCAGGAATGAGAGAGAGAGAGAGAGAGAAAGAGAGAGAGAGAGAAAGAGAGAAAGAGAGAGAGTGAGAGAGAGAGAGAGAGAGAGAAAGAGAGAGAGAGAGAGAGAAAAAGAGAGAGAGAGAAAAAGAGAGAGAGAGAGAGGGAGTAAAACTGGTAAATAATGTATTAATCTAAATAATTAATCTACTGCCCTCACTTGACGTTACTAATAGTTCTGTGTTTATTTGAGAAGATTAAAACAGAACTTTGTAAAAAGACTTTAGTCAGTAATGTTAACTCAGTATTTTCACCCCCCCTCCCATGTTTACAGCAGCATGTGTATGACTTTATAAGTGAGCAGTGAGCTCATCACAGCCACCTACAGAAAAAAAAAACACAGTACAGGAACATGTACAGGGACCAGTTTGCTTAATAACCACTTAAGACACAACATCAGTCTCAGCATGACAACGTTTCTGTTAAATCCATAAAAATTCACAGAAAGTCATTTTGACCAACCACAGCACAAAAGCTACAGCTACTAGAAGCACAGTCTTCTTTAAACATTTTCTCTCGCTGGATACATTTTTGATGGTGTTGATGAAGTTGGTGCAGAGCAAACATTTTAAACGATACAAATATTCTTGTCAAAAATCTCAAGCATGAACATTCAGATATGACTGTGGGTGTTGTGGTTAGGAACCTCTGCACCGTCATCATCTCTCTGTTGTAGCAGTGCCATCATTTCAGTTGCCAAACTGCAGAACAGGGCTGACAGTGTAGGAAAAGATTACTGGGATTGATTTTTCGTCAGTGATGAACACAAAATGTCCAAATGCGTTTTAGCAAAGAAAATTTGTCCACTGACTGCAAAGCTCTGCTTAACAGTAACGAGTAACAAGAACCTTCACAGAAATGTAGTGGAGTCAAAAAACAATATTTGTCTTTCAAAGAAATACAGAGTAAATTCCTTAAGTGTCCAAGAAACCGAAGTAAACCTATTTCACTGGTCATTTGTCTAGTGGTCAATGGCATGTCATTCCCTGCACATCAAGAATTAAGGCTTTTAGGGAAAATAGTCACTGGACTGACTGATACACCATGTGAGTTTCATTTGTATTGCATTACAGACTCTGCAACTGATTCATTTGGCTTTTATATAAAGTGTGTATTCAGATTTTGTCAGTTCAGCTCTTCACTTTTATTCTGAGAGCAACGTTAGGCAGCCTACTCAATCTAGCTCCAACATTAGCCTGACGACCAGATTAATCACAGATCTTTATAACACAGAGTTCAGAGGAGCTGGCAGAAAAGGAGCCTTAACTGTGCGTTAACTGTCTAGCAATACCGAGCAGTAAGGCCTCTTCACACATGCTACCTCTGCGTGACATGAGTGATCATCTCGCTTTTCATTTTGCCACCATGTTGACAGCTCAGTGTATTTCCGCAGGCCACACAAGCAGGGGTCCCAAAACCATGAAGTGAAAGCGACCATTTGTCATTGTGAACACACTCAAGAGCCACAATGAAATGTGAATTTCTGCATTTAACCCATCACACGTGCACACGTGGAGCAGCAGGCTAAAAATATAAATAAAAATGTTCTTTAAAACACACAACACACAACAACAAAAAGTGTCTGAGTCTGAGCGTCAATATCAGTGAGGGAGGGGTGTTTTCGAGAAATGGCAGATTGGATCTAGGTCTAAAGTTGAAGAGAGTACCGTAGATGAAACCAAATCAAGGATGGGAGTTACTGCAGCAGTTTTAAGAGCAATAGGGAGAGAGCCAAAGGAGAGACATGTATTTATGAAGACAGCAAGAAATGGGGATATAGCAGAAGAACACTCCTTAAGGAGAGCAGTGGGGGTCAATCACATAGGATGAGGAACTAGATTCGGTTATGAGTTTAGAGACAAGAATCAACAGGTGTGAAAGCAGTAAACTTTGTCACTGGGGAGTAAGAAGTAGTAAGAGATGGAAAATGATGGTATATTTGATTGATTTTGTTCTCAAAGAAATCTAGAAAAGCCTGACAACACTCTGTAGAATAAGAGGACGTTACAGGAGGAGATAGGAGTTTATTAGCAGTCTTGAAGAGGGCTCTTGGTCTGACTTGTTATTCAAGCTGTCAAGGGTAAACATCAATGTTACATGCTCTTTTATGAATTATACAGTCATTAAGCAAAGCATTCATTATGCAATGTAATCATGAAAAAGAGCATGTCTGCAGAAAATATTTGCTGTTTGGGGCTGTAAGAGTGAATGATCACATGCAGAGGTAGAAAAGACACATTTTAAATTTAGTTGTTCATATACAAACCTCATTTGTAAAAAAAGAACATGTTTAATGCAATAAAAAACTGTCATTTGTTCATTCTTGCGATTTGTTAAATCTCTTGAACTTATTTTTAAATGACAAAACCACAAATAAAGGTTTCCAATGTTTTTACTAGCTTACAAATAAACAAATGTAGAATTTGATTCCTGCAACCCACTTAAAAAAAGTTTTAATTATACTGTTTAATCGACTATCTGTTGCAAAAATTGCATATTAAGCTCGATTAGCGCACAGACTAGATTTAAAATTTGCATTGTTTTACCTGGCTCAACAAAAAACTTTGCATGAAATGTAGATTTGTAAATTTGCAGGCATCAAATTTAAAAATTTGCTTAGAAAATCTAATACTGCTGGCTAGCCGAACCACAAAAAGTTATTTCTAAATAAAAGTTCAAAAGTTGCATTTTATAAAAAATTTGTACTGGGCCAGTTAGAGGAGGATTCCACTAGAGGGCACACCAGAGTACTGAGTTTGTAAAGAACTTTT